>OX459095.1:39471103-39776103 GCA_949775045.1 Metridium senile
TACAGTGTGAAAGGGAAGGTGTCAGTTTTTAGTATTTTTTTCTTGCTTATGATTATCCAAGTTAACATAGGAATACGCCTGGACGGGATCATTGTAAGTGGACAACTCACAGTGTGAAAGGGAAGGCGTCAGTTGTGTTGTTTTTTTGTTTTGTTTTTTAATGTTGTTTATTTGACTTGCGTCTATTCTATGTCCTACCGGGAACTTTTTGTTTTGCAGATTGTATTTAAAGGAACAGCACCTCCCAACGCTAGTTGTGATGATTCCACAATGATAGGTGTGTTGACAACTATGAGTTCGGGTCGATTACTTACTTTATGTTTAACGTACTTTGGTTTTCTTTTTCAACATACAAGATGAAGAACAGACGAAGAATGAAGAAAATACAAAGTTGAAACGAAAAGGAGATCCTTTAAAAAAAGATTTCAAGAGAAAAATAGTTTCAGATGAAAAAAAAAGAAAAAAAATCAGTGGAACTTTAATGTCAAAAAGTAAAAGGACACGATATGAAGAGGAGGGAAAGGAGAAGGAAAGAGGGGTTAAGCATAAAAGAGAAAAGGAGAAGAAGGAGAGTACGGAGAATGAAAGAAGGGAGAGGGCAAGAAGGGAGAAGGAAAGAAAAGAGAACGAAGACAAGGAAAGAAAAGAGAAGGTACAAACTAAAAGAAGGGAAAAGGTAGAGAAAATAAGAACAAGAAAGGAGGAGAAGGAAGAAAAAGAGGAGGAAGAGAAGAAAAGAAGAGAGAACAAAGAAAAGGAAGGAAAGGAGAAAGAAGGGAAGGAAAGAATGGCAAAAGAAGAGAAGGAAAGAGAGGAGAAAGAAGAAAAGGGAAGAAAGGAGATGGAGAAAAAAGAAAGAAAGAAAAAGGAAGAGAAGGAACAAAAGGAAGAAAGGAAACGAAAAGAGAAGGAAAGGAGAGAAAAGGAAGAGAAGGAAGAGAAAGAAAGGAAAGAAAAAGAAAGGAGAGAAAAGGAAGAGAAGGAAGAGAAAGAAAGGAAAGAAAAAGAAAGGAGAGAAAAGGAAGAGAAGGAAGAAAAAGAAAGGAAAGAAAAAGAAAGTAGAGAAAAGGAAGAGAAGGAAGAGAAAGAAAGGAAAGAAAAAGAAAGTAGAGAAAAGGAAGAGAAGGAAGAGAAAGAAAGGAAAGAAAAAGAAAGGAGAGAAAAGGAAGAGAAGGAAGAAAAAGAAAGGAAAGAAAAAGAAAGGAGAGAAAAGGAAGAGAAGGAAGAGAAAGAAAGGAAAGAAAAAGAAAGTAGAGAAAAGGAAGAGAAGGAAGAGAAAGAAAGGAAAGAAAAAGAAAGTAGAGAAAAGGAAGAGAAGGAAGAGAAAGAAAGGAAAGAAAAAGAAAGTAGAGAAAAGGAAGAAAAGGAAGAGAAAGAAAGGAAAGAAAAAGAAAGGAGAGAAAAGGAAGAGAAGGAAGAGAAAGAAAGGAAAGAAAAAGAAAGGAGAGAAAAGGAAGAGAAGGAAGAGAAAGAAAGGAAAGAAAAAGAAAGGAGAGAAAAGGAAGAGAAGGAAGAGAAAGAAAGGAAAGAAAAAGAAAGGAGAGAAAAGGAAGACAAGGAAGAGAAAGAAAGGAAAGAAAAAGAAAGTAGAGAAAAGGAAGAGAAGGAAGAAAAAGAAAGGAAAGAAAAGGAAACGAGAGCAAAGGAAGAAAAAGAACAAAAAGAGAAGGAAATGAGAAAAAAGGAAGAAAAGGAAGAAAAAGAAAGGAGGAAAAAGGAGGAAAAAGGAAGAAAAGAGAATGAAGAGGAGGAAGGAAAGGAAAAGGGAAGTTTAAAAAGAAGAAGGAGAAGACAAAAAGAAAAAACAAAGGCTAAAAATTTAAAATAAAAGTTAATTTATCGTACTAATTGCAACATGCTTGTTGAAAGGACTAGGTTCTACTGTCAACTTTTAAGATTAGACTGTTTCGGATGATTTAGCTCTTTAGTGCACTTGATATTAATAATTAATTTTAAAAGCAAATTTATTAATAAAACCATAAAAAAAAAAATTATTATTGAAAGAAATCTATCATTTATGTACACATATTTTTTAATAATAAAACAAACTGTTGTGCGAATTATCATGTTGTGCGATTAGTAAATATACATGGCATATATTTCTCTTTCTTATCTCTTCCCTTTTCTTCCCCTTTTCTTTTTTCTTCTCTATTCAATTATTTTCCACTTCTCTTTTTATGCTTTCTTTTATGTTAATATATTCAAAATTTAGATATTTAAGAATTTGAATGAACGGAAACAAATATAGGAGTATTAAAGCACCAGTCATTTAATTCCTTCTCCCATGCATTTCCCAGTGTTGTTATTATTAAATTTCTTTCAGTTTGGATTTTCGCTCCGTACCTATAAGGTAGAAGGGGGGGGGGGGGGGGGGGGGGGGGGGGGGGGGGGGGGGGGGTCTTTTTGCATTATTGAGTGCTTTGGAAAAAAAAACGTGAAAAAATAAATTCTTAAAAGTATAAGATTTCAGACCTCGCAAATGCATTATCGATATCGAAAATACCCAGACCTCGGTAATATAATGCAGGTTATTTTCTGACCTCGATATTACGATTTCAGACCACGCAAATGTATTATTGATATCGAAAATACTCAGACCTCGATAATAGATTGTAGTTATTTTCTGACCTCGATAATACGATTTCAGACCTCGATAATGCGGGATTTTCAAACTCCAATTCGATAATAGAATTATCGACATCGACAATAAATCATCTTCGCATTTGAATTACCAAGACCTTGACAATACAATTATCAATATCGATAATTGTATAACCGATATAGACAATAGTCCGGATCAATTTTGAACGGTTCCGTACGCCATACATTACTGTATTCGGCTTACAAGCCTAAAACTTAGTTATTTGTTGTAACATTATCTTATATAATGATGAATATCATTATTTTAATTCATATAATTGATTATTATCATTATCATTATATTGGGATCATATTAAGCGTGTTGTAGATTTGTTGTATATTTAGTTTTGTCACGTGACAACTTCAAACATTGTAAATTTCATCATTTTCTTACTTACTTTTCGCTTGAAAAATAAATACTTTACAGACTTTTTTTTCGATAAAACATTGTCTCTATCATCATACTATCTGATAAAGGTTCCAAAGTTATATGAATAACTGCCGGATAGGTGCAAATAGCTCTTTTCTAGAGTATATTTTTACACTTTTCGTCAAAGCTGAAAAATAGCAATAACTCAACCCTTTATAAAACAACCCAATATTTGTTTCACGACTTTTTATTCAACTTAAAGTACTAATAAGATAATGTGCTAAACGTGGGCAGAATATTGGTGCAGGAAACAATCTGCAAAGGAAATACGAGGCCGTAAAACTTTAGGTATATTTTATGCAAATTTTGACCGTTTTTAGCGTAAAATACTCAAACGGTTGTAACTTTAAGCCTTTTTAATTTAAAGCCAAAAAAATTCACCAAAGTAATAAGTTAACTAAGATGTACAATCGAGCTAAGTTTGAAGAAAATCGGTGATGTACGGTGTAGACTGGTCTGCATGGTTTTCACGCGGACTCGCTCTTAACCTTATTTTGTAAACTAGCCTGGCTGCACTCGACATCAGAATTATCTTCATTTTCTAAAGAGTCATTGATGCGTGTCACAGCCGGCTGAAAAGTGATGAAGGAGCACTTTTTAAAAGTAGTAACACTTTTTTTCATGGAGGTTTGGGTGTGATAACAATTATCATGTAACACCTGGTTCACAATTTATTGCAAGTTAACGCTGGAGTAGGCGCTTCTAAATGTAGTCTAAAAAACTAAATATGAAGTTTTGCTTTGTCTCCAATTTGTTTTTCATTCAAAGGCAATTATAATCTTAAGTTATTATATTTCAGTATTTTGTAAGCCTAAATATTTCTCGCTAGGCTACGAGTTATCAATCTAACTCGTACCTTTTTATACGCTTCGAAATTGATTGTTTCTCATCTTAAAGAAGCTGAAAATTCTTATTTCTACTGATATACTGTAATATTAGCCAAAACAAAGTTAAAAATCAATGTTATCTCAAAAACGAAATTGATCAAAGATCTATCTACAAATTGTAGATGATATTTAGGGAGAAAATGTTTTATTCTTTTTGGTTGACTACTATAAGTGTAAGAAAATTCAAATATTTTTTTTTTAGTCTTTAAGGAAGCTCGGGTCAGTATTTTTCGCGCTCACCCAGAGACGTTTGAAAGGCCGTAGTTCCCGCGTCAGAAGGTATTTTGACAAGATTTTTAACACATGTCTACATATAGAATAAAGTTTAAACAAAAGTTATTTTTAATAAAATCGATAATATTTTAGCCGACAAATGATAACGCCGCCGAATTTCTGTGTAGCCTATTTTTGGGAAAAATCGACCTAAACTTTTAAAACCATATAGCCTACTTTAAAGCTGTTACCTAGGTCAACAATCTGGCAAAGTTTAAAAAAAATTCATCTCACCGATTTGGAATAAAAACGGGTCATTTTTTTTCCTAGCAAAAATTCATTGTTTTATAATATTTACCGATAACAACAGACTTTGAAGAGATAAATCAAAATCCTTCCAGCCAGGTATTAACAGGACATTTGTCTATATTGTCTATGAATTTCAACTAATTTAGTCCACGGGATTTCTTTTGGGAAAGGATACAAATCGGCAAAAGTTTGTCAGTTTTTGTGCAAAACTTCTAATTTTTACTTCTGAGCACGCTAACGAAAAAATCTGAAATAACTTTTTTTTATTTTTTAGCTATCAAAAGTTCACCATATTTTCAAGTGCGCCTCTAAATTTTATAGTGATTGAAATATTTTGAGGCGGTCAAATAAAATTCTGAACATGGGTATATTTGCCTTCGCTTTGCAGCGTCCGGTTTGTTTTTATTTTCGAGTTATACATGATTTGCATGCTTTTGCTTTTTTATACCCACGTTCAGAATTATATTTGACCGCTCTATATTTGTGAGCTCGAAAATTACTGACCCGAGCCTCCTTAAATAGCAACATATGGAGTACTACGATTTGGCTTTGTAGTATGAAACTATAGTAGAAAGTCTTCTATCTTTTGCTTTCTAGTCTACAGATTGTTATGGGATAAGGTGGAACAGGAGGGAGAACATTTCTTCTTGTTAGCTGTAGCAGTGATGTTCTTTTCGTCGGTGACTTTTGGGGTGTCCCTATGTCATTAGTGCATGTTTCTATTAAATATTGCCTCAATGTCTTGCGTGTTGGATCCTGTTTAAAGATTTTGTCCAAGTTGCTTGAGTTTATAGAAGTGATAGCAAAACGTTGAGGATTAGCCATTATGTGATAAGCTGTCATAAAATCCGAAAATTGTTCAGTAAGTGTTTGATACACGTTTTGTTCACTCATTGCGTAGTTTGGTCTACGAAACCGTTCTCAATTGGCGGTTGATAGTCGTTTCACAAATGTTTCTTCTTCCAAGTGTTCCACAGTTCCATACGGCCTTAGGAAGTATTTTGGGAAATGGTTAAGCAAGATAATACCTTCCGATTTTTTGGTTTTAGCGTTGTGCATCTATATAATGTATTGAACATGTAACTCCAAATTGTACATAATTTATAGAAAAAAATGTTTCATTTTTCTTTAAAATGCTTTGCTAGTACAGCTTCAAAAAATGCAAAAATTTCAAATGATGTTACTTTTAAGTAAAAGAAATATAGAGTCGTGCGATTTATCCATAATGCAGCAATATTCATCAATTGGCATCTCTAAAAGAAAACATGAATTAAATCGTATAATTTCATTTTTATTTAATATAAAAAGAAAGATAACTAAATTGAAAGTTCAATCCTACGAGTTGAATAGTTTTTTTTTTCAAATTTTCTAATTGGCATTATCAATATATTAATTTTTTTCTTATTCGAGTGTGAAATCATTTTGATTTTGTTTTAATTCGAGTTTGAGATAACTGATGTAACTATTTGTATCTAATATTTTATTTTTCCTTATCACTATTTCATTTTATAGTAATTTTATTTACCGTATGGTAAATGAAGTAACACTAACAAATTTGTCATATATTATCACTGTCCTCATCAACATATATTCTGAAAAGTCAATTGATTGTGAAGGTATCTAGCTTGTTTCTTTCTTTTTAATTGAATCTAAATCTTTGTTATCTTTATACGATGCGTACGATGCGTACGTATATTTGGACTCTCATTGCAATGAGGGAATATCGGCCTTAGAGTTCCTTTGCTTTTGGATACATATCATCAGTCTTGGACGATGCGTAAGAGCTGTTGACCTTGCAACTCATTATCGGTCATTGAGGGTGCTGGGGTTCCTGTGTCTTGAAATATGTTTTCAGAGTAGCCAGCGTAGCGGCTCTCTAAGAGACTTGGTTAGAGAGAAAGGAGAGGGAGAGCTTGCAATGATGACCCCGCATTCCGGGTATTTTTCGTTCAGAATATGAACGTAAAATTCCCACTGGCTTAAAGCCTGTCAATCAAAGGATTTCATTGTTGAAGTAAAATTCCGATCATGCCTTTTATATCTAGATATCTAGATCTTGGTTTCACACGATCGTGAGAATATTGTTGTTATTATTATAATCAATCGTTTTAGTAGTATATAGAATTATTTCGATATACATACTTTATGTCTTTCCATAGAGTTATTTCAGAAGTCTGTGAGAAGCCAGGAGGAGTATTCTTTTAGAAAGAGCAGAACTATGCAGCTGAGTCGTTGCTGGAACGAAGAGATATCCGGCTGTGGCCGTATTGCCCAATGGTTTTGGCAAAAGTCTCATTTTCTGTGTGTTTGAGGTAGCCATGGAAATAAAGTAACATGGTCAATCTCATTTCAGACGATGAATTTTCCTTCATTGAAATTCTTCGAAGTGCAAGGGATATAAAAGATCGTGAGTATAAGAAAATTTATCTTCAGGCGAACGAAATAGACTCACCGATGCCTTGTAAAGTAAGACGACTTGATTTAGAAGCTACATGTGATACGACGGCTGCCCAAACGCCATCATGTTTACAACCCAAACATTTATCGTTCAACTCGCCCAAAACTGCTTCTATGTCATCAATTCAGCAGCAGCAACAAGTAAATTCTACTTCGTCATCAACAAAGTTTACTTAGGGGAAGTGCTCTTGATGCCCAAAAGCAAGAGCTCGAAGAAAATCTACAATTATTGAAAGTTCAACTTACAGGTGCTAAAGAATAATAAATAACGAGCAAAAACGATACCAATCCCTTAGTGAAATACGAGGTAGACTTTGTAACAATTGCCATAGTCCTGGGCATACTAAAACAACATGTTCTTTTGCCCCTTGTACAGACTTAAATCAATGCAAAATCAGAAAAAAGCATCCCGAAAATCGAAACAAGATGGCGCAGCTGCAGCGCGAGGTCAAATCACTTGAATCCAAGGTCGCAGAGGAGGAAACGCACTACAAAACATTTGTATCAGTACAAGAACGTTCAAAAACCTCCTTTTTTCCTATATTACAACCACGACTAAAAGCTCAGAATCCGCTGAAATATGGCAGAGGGAATAGATTACGATTAGATCACGACCTACTTGTGTTGCAAAGGGCGCTCAAAAGCAAAATACCCGAATGGGACGAGAGTGAGGATTGGAGACTTCCATTAGTAATAGAACTATTTGAAAACTCAAACGTGAAACCGTATGTGAATGTATGACTGCGAGCACATATTTGTTTATTCACTTACGTTTGTGTACAAGTATTACCTTTCAACTTACTATGCCAATTACAGTGTCATTCATTGTGTTTATGTTTCAATGTTTCAATTTATTGTCTTTGAATTTTACACTAGAAGTACCCGATAAATTTGAAGTAAGAGTAGCAATTTCTGAGTGAGATGTTCAGGACAGCTTCTGCGATTGCAATCTTCATTTCGTTTGCTGCTAACATGTTATGTTTACACAAGAATTTCTTGATTTGATTAAAGCAGAGTTCACATGGATTGAGGTGTGGTGAATAGGGTGGTTGATAAATAAGTGTGTAGCTCAGCTTTTTAATTCACTGGTTTACTTTAGTAGTATGAAGCCGGTTCAACCGCACTTTATCCTTTTATGTTTAATAATGATACAGCTATAGAACTATGCAAATATCTATATGATAAATTAATTCAGACAAGTTGAATTCTCCAAGCAAAGAAATGCTAAAAATGCCGTGAGTGCTAAATATCACATAAGAATTTGCAGAACTCACATCATTCCTCAATTTTCATCGGCAAGAAAACATTATGAACACATTTGTAAAGCTTAATTCTTGATATTGGTAACCTTAGAACAGTGGTATTTTTTCGGAAAAGTAATATTTTCGAATATTTTACATAACAGCTAATAATAGTTAAGCGTGATTATTATACATTTCAAGAAATTGTCGTTCGCACATTGCAAGTGCGATGTCCATAAACGCTGCTTAATTATATTACTACACATGTACATTTATCATTTACTTCAATGCCTGCAGTAAATCTTGACCAGCACTCATCAAAACTAACATAGTATTTGTGTTTATAAACCTCAGCAGCCTCCATAATGTAAACACAAAGTTCTTTATATCAACATTTCTAGAATAAGATTTAAAAAAGTCCCAATTGGTCCAATAACGCCGGTGTTTCTCCTTGTTGTAGGTTGAACCATTTATGAGTATTCTTGAGCCATGACAGAACGTTTCAGCGTCGAAAACATCCAAATAATATTGTTGAAATTGTCTCTCCTGTCGGCGTAATTTATCGCTTGAAGTGAATCACTCATGAAATTTAGACAACTGGCGCATGCGCACACAAAACGGCCCCTTGTTGTCCCACAGTTAGCTAACATATTTTTAAGTACAGGTTCTACGCGCCGCCCATGGTGGAAGCCACAGTTATCCATTATCACATAATCTCCATGTTCTAGTGCTGCACTCCCGTCGGCGAGCTCGACCTGTAGCGCTTCATCAAAAAAGGACAACAATTCCATGCCATTTGATGGACCATCTACGATATTGTAAAAGTCAATACTATTGAATAAGTGAAGAAGGTTGAGCGTGTAATTTGCGTTCGATGCATAACGTTGTAGTTCGAATGCTTCTAAAGCATTTCCATATTTGCGGTTGCCTGTAGTTTTAACTACACTTGATTCATCAAAAAAATGTAATTTTGTTCCTGCTATTTACCCAATTTGCGCAAGATAGTCATCAACTGCTGCCTCTACACGTGGGGTGGTGGATACGGTTGGGACACAAGTAATCTTTTTCTTTGTCATAAGTAGCTGCTCATGAGTCACACGATTTGTTTGAGATACACTTGGAAGATCAGCAGGATGCACTACGCCATCTAACAGGATTCTTTGTCGTAGTTCCGAACCATATATGCTTGGTTGTACAATCTTTTGTACTTCAATGTATTGTAGTGTATTTTGGTTAATTTTAGGGGTTTGATAAACATAGCGTTTTGGCCTAGGACTTGTATTTTCGTTGTTGTAACGATGTACTACTTTATTTACATAAGCGGGACTTGAATGGGTTTTTTTGACATTGTTATTGAAACGTAAATTATAACGTGCGGGACGTTTAATATTAGTAAGGATACTAATATAAGAAGGGGCATTTGCCCTTAAAAGTTATTAAAACTATTTTAAAAATAACTCTATACTTAATGTATTCAGTGTAGCTGGTATAATAATGGAGTTATGTGAATAAAACGTAAAGCGTTTGATCTCAATCTCGCTGCTGCGTAGACTTTCTCAAAGTTCATTTTTTTTCGTTTTGGATCTCTCGTATTACGGACTTTTCTAGCCCGCAGCGCGACAAATTTTAGCGACCTATATTTTGGTAGCAGGTGTGTCTATACCTCCAGCCAATCAAAACGTTCAACTCAGTGTGATGTCATGGGTAATGAGATGGATATTTGTAAACGGAACTACAAGCTATGTTAGATCGATTGGTTGCATTAGGCATACATTACTTTATATCTTTCATATCACACGTATGACAAAACGACAAATTAAATTTTCAGTGGAAATTAGTTTCGTTTTTAATCAACATCTTCAGTCCATTGTATTACAATCCGTTAGAAATTATATTCACGCCAACAAACACTAAGGAACTACAAGCTATTCGAGCGATCAAGATGAAGGACTGTTTCCCACGAAAATTGCGTCAAATCTTCTGGCGAAGATTTTCGTAAGACAGACGGGTTTTTAGTTGAACATAGTCCGACTATTTCCTACGTTATTTCTTGGTGCATTAGGTTTTGTACTGCTTCATTGATGCTGTGTTCTTGTGTGATGCACGAGAAATCGAACCAATGTTTCCTAGTGCTATTTGCCTATTAAAGAACTCTTGCCGGGCGATTGGGATATTGTATAACAACCTGAAAATGATTTATAAAACCTTGTTATAGTAAATTTAGACTTGCTAATAGTCAACTACAACTAATAATAACACCGAATATGCTGTTAGTTTATTTTGCTGAATTTCATAACAGCTTAATTGCACACTGCCGGGTCTAGCAAATCTCATGTTAGCTAACATAATATTTATAATTATTTATAACATCTTTTCCTGTCATTATTTGGTATTCACTTTACTTATAATCAAGCTTTCAAGTACGTTATAATTACAACTTAAATAAAACAAAAATAGTTATTGTCGTGTTTTAATGCTGTTTATCGGCTAGTTGTTTGAGGTAACTTAACTTAGCTTATCTATAGTGTCAGTAATATAAATTACACTTACATATAAAGCCGAAGTATGGGATTCTTCAGGCTAAGACAGAGTTTGTGTTGACTTCTCAGATTTTGCTGAGATCGGTGTATAAAAAAGAAATCAAGCGCTTGAACTGCGTTTGAATGGAGCTGCAGCGCTCGGATAGTCCTCGTCATCGTCTAGTTAGCCGTTTCGTAGAGGAAGACCCACGTTCAGCAATGAGTTTGGCAGTAGATTGTGTAAAAAGTTCCCTCAGTTCTACAATCTTTCTCACAAGGTTCTTGTTTTTCCGATCGCAACTTCGACAAATCACGTCCGTTGCACAACTTTCTCTCTCGAAACTTTGACCAATAACAACCTCTAAATTGCAAAAAAGCTTGTGTCTTTAATAGTAGAATTTTTAAAAAGCCTTCGCTTGTAATCCTTGTTCAAAATAATATCTGAGCAAACTATGCAGATTGATTGATTTAGAATGAGGTGATAACGCAGCTGAGATTGTTTTGGTTGGAGTCGATTTATCCATTGACCATTTTCGCGTACGTGTGAAATCGACAAGACCTCATGTCAAAGTCACACCTTATCGATGACGTAATCAAAATTTTCGCGCCACTTTTATGCAAATTAATTCGAAACCCTGCAGGCGAGACAAGTCGACTACTCGCGAATTCGTTGCTCGGCAGGACGAAATACATAGTATCCGAAATAAACAGTATCCCTAAAGAGTAGTTGACTTGTAGCAAGTCTAGCTGCTGCGTTTTGTACGCGCTGGAGCCTCTTAATACGGCATTCTGGAAGTTCAAAAAGTATACTATTACAATAATCTAATCAGCTTGTCTTTGTTATGTTGTTTGCAGACATTCACCTCCCAGTCATCATGGATTTTATCGTTACTTTCGTCAACTGCCTTTGTCATTTCAAATTATCTTCTGGTGACATTCTAACCGTCATTTTCTCTTTTTCTTCCATTTTTTAAGTATTGTCTTCTCCAGACAATGCAACAGTAAAAATGCAACATAATAACAATAAAAAAAGCAAAAATGAAAATTTAAATAATAATACCAATAATATTTAAATAAAATAAAATGTAAATATATTTAAAACATTTAGAATAGAGTGTGACATCACGAAATGAAGCAAATATAAGTCAGAATGTATTCAGCCAACATTCAGCCATTTTGTTTAGGACACAAGCGGGAAATTCAGCGCAAGCGTAATCGATGATCATATTAATTAGCAATACAATTTTCAAGGATTTTGTGCGTTTAGATGACTTGCTATGGAAAAAAGTGTAGCTTACCTACCAAAAGAATATGCCTATATGCTGTTGCAATTTTATTTTCATCAGAGGACAGCATGCAGTCTTTTCTCTTGCAGTAAATTAAATAAGTTTTTGGGAAAAAAAAAAAAAACACAATATTCTAATGGTAAATACCTTGGAATTATCCATAGGTTAATACCTTGGAATTATCGATAGTATCCTTTACGAATGGCAAAGCTGATACGACCTGCGTGAATCCTATTCTGGAAAATGTTGTAGTTGCAATTACCAGTGACTGAAAAGGAAATTAAACAATGCGAAATTATCAATAAAAAGTTTATTTTAAAAGTAATACAAATTATATTAAAAAAAAAACAAGCGCTTTTATTTAAAAGCGTTCAATTTACTTTTTTGTCATTTATGCGTTTTGTCAAACATCTGTATTAACAGCCGTCTTTTGGGTTAACATGTTTGAAATCAATGTTATTTGCACATGGCTCTCTTTACAATAGAGCCTGACAGGTTCTTACATTTTAGGTTCTTATACGCGGGGTTGTACTGACATTATTTCCATACTGTATATTATGGATTATTGTTTGATTTGAAAAGCCTTTTCATTGGAAAACATTTAAGTTATTATTTTCATTATACTTTATTAATAATATTGACAATAGCAACTATATATCCCAAATCATAGCCCATGCATGTACTTTAAAGACAAATTGCATTGACTAAACATGATTATAACAATGTGTGTGCACAATACCTTGGTTTGGACAATGACAAACTTGCTGAGAAACATTTCACTTTATCATCATTATCATCATCATCACCTTCAAGCTGCCTTTGTAGGGGATGTATGGATTTCTCTTTGATAGTTTGCTGTCATCTGTTAAATATGTATTACCACAATCAAGTCTTCTTCATATATGAGACATAACAATTATACAGTAGACATGAATTATTACATTTTTACACTCTGAGCTTATATTTTTAACTCGGTGACCATATACACAATGAATATATGAATGTATGAATAACAGTATTTTAATCCGAATGTACAATTATTTTGTAATAAATAATTTGAAATAGTTGATCAGCAGCTCCTCTTGTTCCTTTGAAACCGTTCAGAGTTTGGGCAATCATAGCTTCAAAAGAAAATGCTGAATATGTCCATAAAGGACCCAGAGACTTGACCTGTTGCGGTAAATGAGTAAGGCTGTGTGCATTAATTGTTTCAGTTCTTTCGCCTGTTGGTAAATTGTGATTTATATTATTTTATGGCAACATATGGAAAAGTTTGTTTCATTTTATTAAAATTAATAAAGTAATATCAGAGAAAAGTAAAATATCAGTTTTTCTCTAAATGTTTTCCTGATGAGTTACCAAAAGCTAGGGCTTAGCAATACAGTATTTGTGGATTTCATACAATGTCAATTAGTTGCTATAAAGAGGTTTCAAGGCGGCAGAATGAGTTAATGAGCTCTTCAGCAAGCATAACCTCTGTATTGGTGATCTCATTATTCAAACGTATCGATGCTGTTGTAGTGAGTAAAGCAAAGTGGTGAAAGTTCTCCTTGTGAAGAAGTCCTTTCAGCAATGGGAGGCCATTGTACAAGTACAAAAGAAAGTGTTGAATTTCTGTTGTTGAAAGAATTTAAAAATTATATTCACGTAGCTCTCGTATTTGCGATATTTTCCGTTTCTCCTTGTTTACCACAAACGAAACACTGATATCGCCCGCACTCGACTAAAACAGAAAACGACAGTAATAATACAACTAAAAGTTGTATTCTAGAAGACATGATGCCTATTGAAGGGTTTTAAAATTTGCAGGGCCAGCGACTTAATTAGCGCCCGCAAGTTTTTAATGGCAGTGGTCTATGCGATGAGTTTACGACATGTGCAGACAAAATCTCTACATGTTGTTCGGAGAGGGATCATTCCCTTCATAATCGAATATATCATAATCTCCAAACAATTATCATCGTAACTTCTTAAACTTTATTGCCCTGACTGGTATTTCTGTGTGAAGTAGTATAGGCCCAACTGTTGAAACGCCTACAATCTTCTCGCCAGTGACCTTGCAGTCCACAAGCGAAGCAAATGTCTGACGACTTAGCTCTTCTGGGTGATATTACCTTACCTCCAAATCTGTTCTGACGGTACGGCTGGCTGTTGGTGAAGCATTTCTCTGTTCTCGCTTTTTCTTTCTCAGGGCAGTCTGCTCTACTTTACGTATTCGTTTTTCATCTTCCGAACCACTGGCCAGTTCATCTGAGAGATACTTGTTAACTAGATCCCATCCAGCGTCGCTCTTGTCGCCTAGTGTAATCAATTTGTTTCTCTTGGTGAGCCCTTCCAAGTGCTCTTTAACTTGGCTTCGACGCTTTCTTTCCAAAGCTTTCTGAGCTAGACCAACTTGTTCTTACCCTGGGTTCCAGAGGCTCTTGAGGGGATTGGGGAGAGAGAGAGAGGCGGGGAGGTAAACGACAGAGAGAGCCTCTGGTCTCACAAGGCGCTAATCTCACTTTCGCGAGTACAGAATCTGTACTCGTCGTTTGATTGGCTCTCGATAAGATCCGCTCTGATTTGCCAGTTAAAGTAATTCATGTCACCATGTAATAAAACCGGTTTTGTTTTCCTGTGACATGATGCTCACAACTAAAATTCATCACATACAACAAAGTAGGGTTTTGGCGTGCACTGGTGCAATAATTATATTTCTATCACCATCAAGTCCTGATTTTAACCCAATTGAAGAGGGCATCTGGGTAAGGTTAAGGTTACCGTCCACGTTGGCAGGGTGCTCTCAGTTAAAAATTGTTTAGCGCGTCACTTAACAATAAAGATAGACAAAGTATATATCATTTTAAAGCTTATATTACAGAGAATAAGACTTTAAGAATAAGAATATCTTCAACCAATGCTTCACATAAAACCTCAAAATCGAGCGCTTTCATTAAAAAAAGTATAAGTCCAAAAGTTCCTACTACTTCCCCTTCATTTCTGCATTATGTCAACCAGCACATCCATGTGTTCAAAACCGTGTCCAGTTTTTTCCATAAAATGCTTCGTTCTTGAATAAATGTGTTTCAAAGTCGACTCATTGTTAAAACTTCAAGTTAAATAACAAAACGGGCCATAACTCTAAAACTAAGCATTTTATCAAAAACACTGGACACGGTTTGGAAGACCAATATGTGTTGATTGACATAACGAAGAAATGACGGCAAAGCAGTATGAACTTTTTGACTTATACTTTTTTAAACAACTCGCATTGAAGGCTGTTAATTTTGAGGTTTTTTGAAGAGCATAAATTACAGAAAATTGTTGTATATAACAAAACATACACAGTCTTCTTCTCTGTTATATATGCTTTAAAATGATATATAATATGTCTATTATTATTGTAAAATGACGCGGTAAACAAACTTTTAACTGAGAGCATGTGAAAGCACACCGCGAACGTGGACCGTAACCTTAAGAGTTGGATAAGAAGCAATAGAGATAGGCTGTACTAAGTCGCAACGACAAAGTCTGCTTGATATATGATGCTTTTTACCAATTGCCATATGATGATTGCTACGGTTATTTTTGTAACTCAGAATATGTTTGATGAAGTTAAAACAGTAACGAAAAAAACAATGTACACTAATAATCATCCAGCCGCAAATTATCATGGAATGAGCTGAAATCAAACAAACTTATGATAAATACATAATGAAAGAAACAACGTTTCTACTTTATGTAAGCTATGATCACTCATTATAATATACTGGGATATTCAGTAGCTTATATTTATGGGAAATTAAATGAGTGGTTCTTCAATTTATGAACAGACTGGAATGTCATTTGAAAGACACATTGTTTGCACTCTAAAAATGAACAATATAATTAATTAAAGACCTTTCAGGTTATTTTAAATGCTGAGTTTCAACTCATCGTACTCCTGCTTATTGATGGCTTCACTGTCAAACAAGTCCTTGAGCTCTTTCAGTTTCTTCAGCAAAGCCCCTCGCGATACTACCTACAAAACTAATAATTAAATAAAAAAACATTTTAAAATCATGATCATTTCAATTCTTAACAAATAAAATGATAAAACACAATACATGTTAACCGTCATGGCATATAGTTCTCAGCAATGATTATTGACTAACAATCTGTTAACAGGAGCGCACATGACCATTTTGTTAGGAAGTAAAATAGTTTAAGGAAAATTAAATACAAATGAAACATTGTACTATTCAGTATTATTAATGTTTCACACATACTTTGGAACCCTCCTGGTCATCTATTTTCTTTGCTGATTGAAGTGGGGCGTTCTAGGTGGTTATTGGAGTGACGTGTGAGTCGCCAAGGTCTGCAGGAAAACAACAAGGAAATTAAATGTCTTGGTAGATTAACATTGCGTTTCTCCCTTTAGCTGAGAAAGTTTTTATTGTAGTTTTCCCCTTCGTACTTTTGTTTTATGTCTACAAATACAAATAAATATATTCGACACCAACTTCACTTCACTTCACTTAGATTTTATTATGTTACATCAGAAGGTATAAATACACAGCAGCGGTTGTTGCTCTACAACATTCAACTAAGCAGTTGAAATTACACGGTCGTGAAATAAGTTGATATTATTAGAACAATCAATGATTTCTTGGGGGAGATTATTCCAGTTTACTATTGTACGCGGTAGAAAGCTAAATTTAAATATATTTGTACGCGCTGAAATAGTAATAAAGTGTTTGATGTGCATATGTCTTGTCGATCTAGATGGTTCTTTAATCAGTTCCATAAATGAACGATTACATTATGTTCTTGTGTATCCATTGTGATCTAGACTATGTTCGGAAAACAATGAACAAAAATGATAACAATATAACAACAAAGACAGCAACATTGCAAATAGTGAAGTTTTCTTACCACCATTGTTGCCATGGACATAAGCTTATAATCCGGCTATTGACCTGAAAAGCTTTTCTTTTGGCTTTTGAAGTGCCTATGGGCCTCCTATTTCTTTGGCGTTCTTCTTTCCATTTGTGAGTCAAACCCACTTGCCACACTTAAGCGAGTCTACACGAATTTCAGACATCGCGTCAAATCTCGAAAAAAAAGAAATAGCTCAAAATGTGTCAAGTGGTAGTTTATGGGGAGCTAATAACTGCTATGCTGTTGGTTAAGCCAGGAGATTAAGATAAGATTAATTTAAGATAAGATAAGATAATATATTTTACGTCAATAACATAGGGAGTGGTCGCCCAATCTCCCGAGCTCGAGGCTTATGTTAAAAATGCTTGACAACTAAAAAAAATAAAAAATAAATTACATTAAATAATTGATATAATGAGCTCTAAAACTATGTATGAAAGATAAAAAAAAGAAAAATCCTAATGTTATAATAACGAGACCCTGATTGCAGGGTTGACCTGTGGCCTGCAGTTATTTTTAGCATTAGAAAGCAAAAGTGAGAATGTGCCATGCCGCAAACATTTTCACATTATCTAGAGAACATATGAGTGCAAACACTTTACGTGGTTTACTCAAAGGGATACAAACATCATTTTCAGACGCGACATTGAAGTAGTGAAAAAACTCGCAGTATTTTAAGACCTGTGGGCCGCTACCGCGGGCCAATACAATACAATACAATACAATACAATATACTTTATTTAACGAGGGAAAAATACGTATTAACACTATAAAGGTTATCTAACATATGGCCCTCTAAATAAATAAATAATTAAGCTAAATGTAATAACAATATGTATGAATTATACATTACTAATATTTTATGATAGATAAGTTTGTGATAATTTGAGTTCAGATAATTAAGTTAAGATATAATGATAGTTAATGACACTACTAGACTAAACAATAGGAACAAAAAACGTAAGACTACTAGACTAAAATAATAATTACTAAGAGATACAAGTTAAGGTAAAGATACGGTGAAGCAAATAAAGATTAAGAAGAAATACAGTTACAACTCATAAGAAACCTACAATTAAAGCAGAAACGTTCTTCCAGGTGGTCAATACAGTTAAGCTTAAGACGAAAGTATTTACGGATTCTAAGTTTAATTGCTGTTGTTCTAGAGGTTAAAGCATCGAGAGTAGATGCTTCTGACATAGCGAGTTGTTTGCAATCCGTTTCAAGTGCATTAAAAAGAGTAGAAGCACTGTAATGAAATGTTCGCTTGCCACAGGTAATAATAAAAGATATTTATATATAGATGCATATATATCGATAATATATCACTATACTAATAAATTAACTTCGTTTGCTTATGTCTATTATACTAATTTTAGAGGCATTTGTTACACTGGCAGCCAATAAAATTTGGCATATTGTAAACCACGGACTCGAATACAGACTGGACTGGACTGGACCCGAAAAACACGGACTAGTAAAACACGGACTCAGTCCGAGTTTTAATAAAAACATGTGTTTCATTTAATGATAGATAGATAGATAGTTTATTAATATAAAAACTTAGCAACCTTACTGTTGAATTACGTTATATTTACAATATATAATATAGTATAATAATAAGTTACAAAAATACAATAATATAATATAGATAATCAGTGACATACAATCCTAACAAACAGTATAACGATAGTAATTGACATCAGTCTCAGAAAAAAAACCTCTACGTAACTATTAGATAAACATGCTAATTATCCCATGAATTCATTTATATATAATGTATAGAAAAAAAAGTCTGCACATATGTGATGAAAGAAGAAAAATGCGTTGTGCAAGCTTAGATGTTTTTGTTGTTTTCATCTGTGAGGTAGAGCTTTTCTTTCTATTATCAATATAAGTGTAAAATGCTTCTAAGCATGGCTCAAGATTATGATTACATGCAAATTTGTCTTCTGAAATACGTTGTATAATGCGAATATTTAAATTCAGAATAACAGTAAGCCGATTGAAAACTCGGGATTATGCTGAAGAGATCATGACAGAAATCCATTCTGAAGTTAGAGTTATACTTTTTAGCTTTTGAAACTTGAGCATTTATATAACGTATTGCCATAAGGAATGATGAAACCATTAATAGATCTAGAACCGTTTCGACTGTAACGCGGAAATTAGCGTTTCAATGGCTCCAAATAGCGAAAAAAAAACATACCATATGGCGAGATGTTTTTAACAACACAACAAGATCAACACGGAGAAAAATTTCTTTTTGAGAAAATTAAAAAAGATAACCATTTTATGTGGGTGTAATGTATTAAGGACATAGCGGTTTTCGTATGACTGTGATAACGGCACGGTTTCTGCACGTATGGTTTCAATAGAAAGTCGAAAGCTTTAGAAATTTTAAATGGTACTGACAACCGTTACCACATAATGCAAATACTGCTCTATGAAAATCAGTAAATTTACACTAAATTAACGCGGCAATTATTTAAATTATTTATTGCAGCCTCAAAAAAACTAGTCTAAAAAACTAGATTGTTGTCATTATACCTTTGAAGTACGCGTAACTATTTAGCCGCATGCAGTGATGATAGTAATAATTTTTATTTAGGCAGCTTACGTCACAGGGATTTAAGGAAGGATACTCAATATAAACAAAACGAAGTAATTAAGAGTGAATGTCAGTAAGAACCGAGCAAAATCGATCTTTAGCGGCCACACTCAAAAAATGGATTTCGCTCATATTCCGTTTAAACGTATGAAATAGGTTACTTTTAAACGTGTCAAGGTTCGTTTTTCGAAAAACTGAGTATTTTTCGAAAAAATCGGGAAAAACGATTTGGACCGTTTTCGGTCTCAAATTAGCGAAATTCAAGCGTGGAATATACAGTCGAAAAACTTCCCTCGTGTGCAAAAGCAAGGCTTGCCAGCGAAACTCTGTTTGCGTGTATGGAACAAACAGATATTCAACGTTAATTTCAGAGTAAAATATTGTCGTTTCCTTGTTTTATAAAGGAAAAAATCGCTCATCAATCAGCACGACTTTGCAGGTCAAAATAAATTACATTTTACTACCATTTTATCATGGACATTTTCACCATGTGCACGTGCTCAGATTACCTTCATATTCTAGCTACTCAATCTTCAAATGATAAGCTTTAAATTGATGTAAAAATATTTCTGGGCTTTTTACTTTACGGTCCTGTACGAGTAGCTTGAAGTTGACACATTTTGCATAAATTTCGAAGACTGATACCATTAAAAAGTAGAATTTATACGTTTACAAGCTTGCATACTTCCTAATAACAATAACAAAAGTATAAAAATGATACACATAGGATTCTTGTACTTAATATTTCATTATTAATATCCAACAAGACACTATTAGATTATTATGCTACTCATAGTATTTCGTTATTTAATACTTACCGCCGGTCGCTAATTGTAAACAATTGTTCTCTCATGTACTTTAGATTATTTTGCCGTTTCAAATAACTCCACTAAGCCAAATATAATGTTAGAATAACATCAGTTCAATAACAGTTTCTTCGTGGGAAAAAAGGCCGTTGATATTGCTTTGGAAATAAAACTATTCTGCTTGCGGTAGTTTTCATGTTTTGGTTGGTAGACAAACATACAACTTTTGTCTAAGGGGGTAGCCCTGGGTAGATGGATTTGTTATTCGTTATTGGGGTACTATAGGTTTTTTTTCTTCCACATCCAATGCTATAATGTACATGCAGGATATTGTAATATACAGCTATTAAAACATGTTTATTGCCTTGGAATTCAATTCATATCCCGGGGGGACGTTTGGGTAAAACTATCCGCATGTCCGTCGTATCGTTTGGGAGCAAAAAATCAGCGTATTTTTTTTATGGTATTAAAATTGAAATCTAGAATCTTCGCATTTCTTTGTATATTTTAGGGTATGCAAACGGACCCATCGCTTTGATTGGCATAGTCGCACGATTTTTGTTTTATGGTTTATCTGGTATCCCTTAATAAGTGTCAAACATCGTCTATGCCACACCCTTTTAAAAGGACTAATGGGTGCCTTTGACAATTCCCGACGAGCATTATCCATACCTTTCCCCTGATTGATACACACATAAACATGTTTTTAAAAGCTGTAATTATTGTTCACGTTAAGCATATGCAGTTATTGATTACGACTGACTTGGAGATTTTCTCAATATAAGGGGCCTTTCTTTTGGATCGACTTGATGTCGTCGATAGCAATTTCAAGGTTTTCGCAGATTTTCTTTAGCATCTTAATAGACTTTGACTTGACTTTGACTTTATTTGATTTCAACATGAAATTACAACTAATATACACATACCCGCAAATAGCGGAGCTAGTCGAGGCTACCCTGCGTTACATCTGGCGGGGAATAAACCGGATGTAACGCAGGCTAGTCGAGGCGGGTAATGTTAACTTAGTATTTACAAATATATATCAGCTTTTTATAAATATATTAAACACATGCACAATGTATTTTTATTGATATTGATAGGGGATACAAAAGTTATTTTATTAGAATAAATATATGGAAGAAAAATAATAAGGATGAATAACGAATGAAAAAAATATATACTATATAATATTATTCTATTTATATTAGAGAAAATGGAAAATACTATATTAATTTATCTAATTAAATTATATTGAAAGAGATTGGAGATTTCAATATCATATCCGAAGTTAGAAAATTTCGACAACGTCGAAGTGGCAACAATTTTACGTACAACGGCTGGGTAATGGTTTTAGTAGACATCTAAGTGCAATTATTACACACAATGAAATATACACGACACATGACATCTCAAATTGATTTGCCGTTTCTAGTAAATAAACTTTAATACAAAAATGTTTAAAAACAGCGGACTAAAATAGAACGTAGTGTACATATGTACATGATCATCATCAAACCAAGAAAACTTCAACATATCATTTTAGAAGCTTTCTCAATTTTTTTAAAAAGCTTTTAAAAAAGCGTTTTCATCGTTTTCACTCAAAACAATTTCCCCTGTCCAACCCCGTGAGGTCGCAGTTGTATGATTTCGTAATACAAAGCAATATTGACGGCTCTTTTCCCACGAACAAACCTTTATTGAACTGATGTTATTCTAACATTATGTTTGGCTTAGTGGAGATTATTTGAAACGGCAAAATAATCTAAAGTACATGAAAGAACAGTTGTTTACAATTAGCGACCGGCGGTAAGTAATAACGAAATACCGCGAAATACTACGAGTAGCATAATAATCTCATAGTGTCTTGTTGGATATCAATAATGAAATATTATAAGTACAAGAATCCTATGTGTATCATTTATATACTTTTGTTATTGTTATTAGGAAGTATGCAAGCTTGTAAACGTATAAATTCTACTTTTTAATGGAATCAGTCTTATCGCATCAGGCAATTCAGTCCAATGGTCACTCGAAATTTATGCAAAATGTGTCAACTTCAAGCTACTCGTACGGGACCGTAAAGTAAAAAGCCCAGAAATATTTTTACATCAATTTAAAGCTTAATATGAAGGTAATCTGAGCACGTGCACATGGAGAAAATGTCCATGATAAAATGGTAGTAAAATGTAATTTATTTTGACCTGCAAAATCGTGCTGATTGATGAGCGATTTTTTCCTTTATAAAACAAGGAAACGACAATATTTTACTCTGAAATTAACGTTGAATATCTGTTTGTTCCATACACGCAAACAGAGTTTTGCTGGCAGGCCTTGCTTTTGGACACGAGGGAAGTTTTTCGACTGTATATTCCACGCTTGAATTTCGCTAATTTGAGACCGAAAACGGTCCAAATCGTTTTTTCCGATTTTTTCGAAAAATACTCAGTTTTTCGAAAAATACTCAGTTTTTCGAAAAACGAACCTTGACACGTTTAAAAGTAACCTATTTCATACGTTTAAACGGAATATGAGCGAAATCCATTTTTTGAGTGTGGCCACGGGTTGCTCGGTTATTACTGACATTTACTCTTAATCAGTAATTTAGCCGACCTAACCCTCGATTAATGGCCGACTAAACTAGCAACTCAGGTACAGTGGCAGCACTCTAATAGGATGATATTACAAATATCGTGATACATGAGGGTGTTAAAACCCATATGTATATCGAAATTTACAAAAACTTCTTGGTGTTCATCTTCTATTTTGTTCGTCACTTTCACTACAAAGTTTTTATTTTTCAACTCATCTTTGATACAGAAACTGTAGAAAATTGCCTCTACCTATTGTATCTTCAAGGACAAGGGCATGATAACTAAACACTGGAATATCTTTTACATCTACAAAGGTGGAGGATGTTTTATGGCATTTCATCTTTGGAAGTTGGGTAGCTTAAAAGCCATATTGTCAAACCTAAAATACAAAATAATTGAAATATCACCCAAACAATGGGGATGATGGATAAATAAAATTATAATCCAAAAATACTTTCATTAATCATCATAAAATTTTGAATTTTCCTGATATTTTCTGAAAGTAACATAAAAAGTATATAGTCAATTGGGAACCACAGGGAACCCACACATTTGCAAATCCGGCATGGCTCATATGTATGACTATGTTTTTTGTTTTGTTTTTATTTGTTTGAAACTATTGTGTAATGTTATGTTTATAAGTCATGGTTTATAATACCATGACACGAGGGGAATTGGTGATTAAATTCCCCCAAATACCGAGGTGATCATGACAAAATGCTAAGCAATAGAACATTATGTTGAAAACACCACGAGTGGTATTAAAAATGCCGTACTTTTCAATCAAACTAGTGTTAAATACTCTTTAATGTTATTGAAGTTTTTTTCTCTTGGTGATATGATTCTAATCAGCTAATCTAGATATGTGTGCATGATTATGATTGTCGCGGAGAAATAAGCAATTTATGCAATTGCAATTATAGAAGCCCGAAAAAAATTCGGGACTTCAACGGGATTTGAACCCATGACCTTTGCAGTACCGATGCAATGCTCTACCAACTGAGCTATGAAGCCACATATGTTGGTAGGAGGTCATTTTGCTGAGTTCAATAAACCACAGAGTGAGATATGTAGATACGTATGTGGGTCTGATCCGCGGTTATATGATGTGTGTATGATTATGATCGTCGCGGAGAAAGGAGCAATTTATGCAATTGCAATTATAGAAGCTTGGTCATCATTTGTTGTGGTCTTTATATTGACATTTTGTGAAGAATAAAGTCGATTTTTTCATCGTACTGAAAATTATTTTTGACAAGTTTTGAACCTGGTACGTTTCTTGCTTGGTACGTCGTCATTTGACGACGTTAGGAGAATTTGTTGTGTGATCAAGGGCATTAAATGCAATTTAGCTTTATATCTTCATTATTATTTGTTGTTGTGCTCTTGATTCAATATCTTTCTCGTGTTCTTCCAATAATCCCGCGTGTTTCTAACAGAGAATAGAAACACGGAAAATATCTTCTAATGCTTAAATCAAAGACACAAAGTTTTTCCTGAACGTATTTATTAAAATCTTAAATTTTTTTTTTAAATCTACAACCTAAGAATGCGAAATTGCTTGTAGAATCCAAACACTATTCTACTAAGAAGAATAAAATATTTTACAATAAGGAGATATATAAATATACATTCTATAAGACCGTTTAATTTCTTGATATAAAATTAAATAAATAGAAAAACATATTTTACAATAACATAAAAATTATAAAAATGTTTATTTATTATTATTATTTATTATAAAAGGAGATATATAAATATATAAGATATACAAAAATCTTGGCTCAAAACATTAACAATAAGAGAACAAGTTTTTCAGTTTAATTTCGTGCTGATGAGCTGGTTGCAATGTCTTTGTAAGTACATTCGGGCAAATCTTGGGGCAAGGCTCTAAGCGATTAGGATTGGTGCCTCCTTCTTTGCACCTGCACGCCAGTAACTGTGCCCTTATGGTGATCATCTAGAGCCCGCTTTACATTTCTTAATTTTTTGCTCTCCCAGGACAGTCGTTTCCTGCAAAAAAAACTTTGCACGCTTTCCGTTGTCATCTTCATCTATGTCCAGTCAGAGCGCCTTATCGATGTTCTTCTTGACATCTTTGTCAAACTCTTGCATACTTTCCAGGGCCCATTGCCTTCTTGTAAGCTTGTATAAAAGTAAGCAATTGAATGAGCAACAATCAATACTCCTCTGTTTGTAGTTTTAAACTGAATAAAGCAACAGTAAATACTCTATTCACCAGACCAATACATTTATACACGATAGTCCTATTCACAGTTCCGTTCAGTAACCACAAATGATAGTTCCAAGTCGTGGTTCCAGTTGTTGTGCATGATAAATTATAGTTTTGCTATGCGCACTGCAACCTTGACATGGAACTATTGTTCATGGTCACTGAACGGAACTGTAAAAAGGATTATTGGAATTTTCACAGCTTTACATAAGACAGAAGTCATACATCTTTGAAGTTGTATTTCTTTGACTTCTCAAGTGCTCTACAGCTCCATGAGTGTTTACATTACAGAACATAGACACAAGCAGGCATTTTATATTGCTTTAATAATTTTATTTTTTGCAGAGCGTAAATCTATTATAGAATTTAGTAAGGAGTATAAAGACGATATATATACTTAACGCTCGAAGAAGAACTGAAGAAAAATCACAAGTTCACAATTAATTACCATAGAAGCTGTCTATCGTCCTACTCTTGCACCATGCCACTTAAACCGGCACATTAAACGTGAGAGTTGCAATAATGTATTTTCAGTTTCAACTTATGGAGAAATATTAAAAAAAAAAGAAATTTTAAAAACTTTATAAATTTTTAATGACTTTATGACGTCATCGTGCATGTTCATGTCGCCGTCAACTGTGAGTTTTTCCTTATATACAAACGTTTTTTTTGCCTACACATTTAAATGCTTGCTTACATCTGATGAATAGGATATATATATTGTATATAATCTAGTAAATAAAATAAATAATTAATTTATGACGTCATCATGCAAACGTGGGACGTCACCATTGAGCCATGCCTTGTGCAAAACCTGGTGGGGTGGCATAACTCGGAATACTATTAAGGGACATGTGTTTACTAAGATTCCACAATAAAACTTTGTATAGAAGCGTTTGCATGGTATACTGCCCTGGCTGCCAGACTAAATTTCGAAAAACCAAAGTGCTTGTGATTACTCACTTTGGACCACTTTAACCGCGGTGACTGCCTCTAGTAAACCTATCATGATTCAATTCTTACGCAATCAATGCGCTGGCTTTAAATAATTATTAGAAGTTCCGCCGAGATTAGAAATACTTTTCTTATTGAGATGGATACCTTTAGGATTTAAATCCTCGCCAGCAAACGAATGTGAGATGACATTCCATTCTCGAGACTTGCAGAATGTTTTTCATTTCTTGTTTACTTCCATTCTGGTCTTATCAATTTCGGTTGAGTCCTTTCTTAGAATTAGTTCTGAAATGGATATATTGGTAGTTGGCAGCTCTCTTTGATATTTTGACAAACTTTGACAATGTTTTCAGCAATTTCTTTTGGTTCATTCGAGGAGGCAAGATCATTTGTGCCGACGTGTCGTATAATTTCATCGGGTTTATTCCCTAATGATTGGTTTAATATAGTCGATCATGTCAGTTAGACGCTGCCCAAGAGAATGATTATATAATAACCTTATATGTCGCCAACTACTACGGTTCTGGTCTTGGAACTTTGACTAATATAGCCAGTTGGTCTCTTTTGCTTTTGCTTTGTTTTATTTTTGCTTTTTTTTTGTTTGTGATGGTTGATCATTCGTTAAATATATTCTGTCAGTTCTGAATATTTTTTCTTCAAATCCAACGAAAGGTGTCTTTCAAAATGTTTGGGCTGCATGTGGCTGGCAGTACTATCTTGCTTGCTTGATGATGAGAACCAATGTAAACACAATATTTTCAGAAAGAAGATACTTTTGTCAATTAATTTCATGTTAGTCAAACCGGTTTGAAACTGTTCTTCTTGTTAATTATCTTTGTAAGCTCTTGTCTCTTGGTTCAGGCTCGGGAGGCTGATAGTGAAAATTGAGAAGGTCGAAAGACTGGTACTCCTCATCACTTAGCTGGTGCCAGTTTTCGACCTTTAAAATGTCAGCGGTTATTGATTTTTTCCCACCAATGATGTTCTAGACCAGTCACCCGTGGCTTCAGCTTCAAAACATACGCACAAACAAACTTTATTGAAATTCATCAGACAAATGGAAAATTGACGGCTTCTTCCATCTTTTCAACAGTTGGGCATTTTGCCAAATCTGGCCGAAGAATAGCAGGCTTCCCAGCTGGTAGTGTTCTAAGACTTATGATAAGACTTATGATAGCTGGGTTAGGAAGCCCCTGCTTCTCCTTTCAATTAGCCCAGTTCCTGTAAGTCATCTCCACTTCTCAGTGTCCATTAACTTTGAACCGGAAAGCATGTGAATGACTATGGTTTTTAAAAGTTGCAATATAGGGCGTAATCAATGACTTGATGTCGTAGATATTTCCTACGAAACTCGTTACAGAAGGAGTGAGCGATTCCAGGATTACCGCCTGTAGCTGCGGTCGCGTGACTGCATTATTTCTGTTCAGGCGTACAGAAATCCTACTGGACATCTGGTTTTTATATTTGAATAAAATGCTACATCCTTCAATATAGAAAGTACAACAAGTATATAGTTTGGATTATATATATGTATTAACTGTACGATACCTGATCAATATAGTCGTGAGTGTACTAGGAGATAAGATAAGCGTACCTGACAACAAGACGAGTTCAATTCAGGAAGTCCTGAAGAAAAGGTATCAAATACCTACTTTCTTAAAAACTTTGGCCTTAAACAAGAGAGAGCAAAACCCTAATATACAGACATTTTTACAATCTCTATAGCAGTTGTCCCGTTGTAGATACAAAGTTGGTGGAAGTCGTTCTGTCTGAAATTACCAAAAATACATTTTTTCAATTGTTTAAGAAAGTTTTAGACAATCGAATGTTGTACAAAATAGTGTATGGTGAAAAAGATACTTCATTCGATTGCTCACCGTTTTTAATATGTGACGAAAGCAATTGGTTTAAAAGTTGGTGGCGGCGTTCGCATCTTGGCGCCAACGTAGAAAATCGACATAGCACATGGACAAGTTCAACCCATGAAACGGGATCCCAGTAACATGCGACTTCAAAAAATGTTCGCTTTCTCCATCAATTCAAGCTGAATGGATACACTTGTACCACTAGCAAAAAGTATAATGTAACAATCGAATAATTTTTTTTCGATTTCCACCCACCTTTGACGATTGGATCCAATGCGGAATTCCTGTCGTTTGCTGGTCCATTCCATCAATGATAATCGACAGATACTTGTCAGGCCGGTTTTCGGACTTTTTCTGATGCCTATAATATTTTCTTCTCTCTGGTCTGTAAAGGAAAAACACATTTAAATTTTTTTTTTTTTTACATTTGCTTGTTGGATGATAAAATTCTTCGACGTGACTAGAGAAATATAAAAAAAAAACCACAATAATATTGAAATTATATTTCATGTATCACATTAATATTGACATAAAATACTTTGCTCATTTCAAATATTAATATACGTAAATCATTTAGAACTGTAACGATTAGTGCCGTAGCTAAAAAGGAAATATTTAATAGCAGTTACTCACGTTTGTTGATCAAGATGTTACTGTTTTTTTTTCGAGACATGCCATTCTCTTCTCCGAGTTTTTTGTCTGGCGTATGCGGGCGCCTAGTAAAAGGAAGGTCTCCACATTTCGAAATTCGGTTTGTCTGTTGAGTAATAGACGACAACTCAATCTATCATCATATTTGTGTTACCTGGAAATATATCCAGCAACAATTTAATTTGCAATGCTAGTACCGTTGCCATTTGTATTATAATATAATTAATAATTCCTTGGGTGAAATTATTACAAACCAAAAGTGTACAAATCTAAACAATAATTTTAATAGTACACCACGAATTAATATGTGACGAAAGCAATTGGTTTAGAAGTTTGTGGCGGCGTTCGCATCTTGGGGCCAACTTAGAAAATCGACATAGCACATGGACAATTTCAACCCATGAAACGGGATCCCAGTAACATGCGTCTTCAAAAAATGTTCGCGTTCTCCATCAATTCAAGCTGAATGGATACACTTGTACCACTAGCAAAATGTATAATGTAACAATCGAATAATTTTGTTTCGATTTCCACCCACGTTTGACGATTGGACCCAATGCGGAATTCCTGTTGTCTGCTGGTCCATTCCATCAATGATAATCGACAGATACTTGTCAGGCCGGTTTTCGGACTTTTTCTGATGCCTATAATATTTTCTTCTCTCTGGTCTGTAAAGGAAAAACACATTTAAATTTTTTTTTTTTTTTTTACATTTGCTTGTTGGATGATAAAATTCTTCGACGTGACTAGAGAAATATACAAAAAAAAACACAATAATATTGAAATTATATTTCATGTATCACATTAATATTGACATAAAATACATTGATTATTTCAAATATTAATATACGTAAATCATTTAGAACTGTAACGATTAGTGCCGTAGCTAAAAAGGAAATATTTAATAGCAGTTACTCACGTTTGTTGATCAAGATGTTACTGTTTTTTTTTCGAGACATGCCATCCTCTTCTCCGAGTTTTTTGTCTGGCGTATGCAGGCGCCTAGTTAAAGGAAGGTCTCCACATTTCGAAATTCGGTTTGTCTGTTGAGTAATAGACGACAACTCAATCTATCATCATATTTGTGTGACCTGGAAATATATCCAGCAACAATTGAATTCGCAATGCTACCCTTGTGAAAAAAGCTTGGAAATTCCTAGGAATTCCTAGGAATTTCCTAGGAATTCCTAGGATTTTATTCCCGTGAATTCCTAGGAATTCCTAGGAATTCCTAGGAATTTAGGTGTGAATTTTCACGGTAATTGGGACATTGAATTCCTAGGAATTCCTAGGAATTCCAAGCTTTGATAGAATTCCTAGGAATTCCTAGGAATTCCAAGCTTGTATTTGCGTGCAGTAGAAATTTTATATTAGTTTGGAATTTCTGGGAATAATTGAGAATTTTATATAGTCTTTATGTATTCAAGACACAAGTTTATATCTGGTTATCAATATAGAGTATGACAGACAAGGGTGAGAACTATGAAAGCTCAAGATATGATTATTTTGAGCATAGAATTGAATAATCCTACTTAAGCTAGTAATTGAATGTATTTTGAACAGCAAGAGTTAAACCTTGGCAATTACTAGGCAGTAATTATCAATCAATGATCAGTTTAATACATACTGCTCAGAGTACTGTTACTTATTATAAGACCAACTAGTGTTGATAAATCAAGCAATTAATTTCTACAGGTTACCTAAGGTAAAGTTATTGTATAGAAATCTTTTGAATTGCTTCATAACATGGCCAAGTGGGAGCCAAGCAGCTAATCATTGTAACATATAGCTCATTCTTAATGTTTCTTACCTCAAACAAAGCTAATTTCTATGGGATCATTGCTAGTTTAACACAGGTAACTTATTGATACATTGTCCATGTCATTCTCATGAAGTTTCAAGGCAGAAAGATCCATTATCCATGCTAAAGTCTGTTATAAACCTTCTAAGTCAAAGTCAAAGCACTGAATGTCTGTTGTAACATATCATATTCAAATCATGTGAGCTAGCAAACCTTTTAGCCAATCACAAAGAAGTTTTTCTGAGACACATTCCAACTATGGGTTGGTCAATGAGGTGCTACATTCCTTTGTCATTTCACTGATAGATATTCCAAACTATTCCAAGAAATTCCAAGTAGCTAATAGTGTATTATTTGGAATTCCTAGGAATTTCTAGGAATTCCAAAAACTGTTGTTTGTATTCCAAGCCATTTCAAAAAATTCCAAGGTATATCTGGTAACCTTATTTGCATCACTTGGAATTTCTTGGAATTTCTAGGAATTCCTAAGAATTCCTAGGAATTCCTAAGAATTCCTAGGAATTCCAAGGAAGCTTGGAATCCAGTCCACAAGGGTAGTACCGTTGCCATTTGTATTATAATATAATTTATAATTCCTTGGGTGAAATTATTACAAACCAAAAGTGTACAAATCTAAACAATAATTTTAATAGTACACTACGAATTAAGATGTGACGAAAGCAATTGGTTTAGAAGTTTGTGGCGGCGTTCGCATCTTGGGGCCAACGTAGAAAATCGACATAGCACATGGACAAGTTCAACCCATGAAACAGGATCCCAGTAACATGCGTCTTCAAAAAATGTTCGCTTTCTCCATCAATTCAAGCTGAATGGATACACTTGTACCACTAGCAAAATGTATAATGTAACAATCGAATGATTTTGTTTCGATTTCCACCCACGTTTGACGATTGAACCCAATGCGGAATTCCTGTCGTTTGCTGGTCCATTCCATCAATGATAATCGACAGATACTTGTCAGGCCGGTTTTCGGACTTTTTCTGATGCTTATAATATTTTCTTCTCTCTGGTCTGTAAAGGAAAAACACATTTTTAAATTTTTTTTTTAATACATTTGTTTGTTGGATGATAAAATTCTTCGACGTGACTAGAGAAATATACAAAAAAAAAACACAATAATATTGAAATTATATTTCATGTATCACATTAATATTGACATAAAATACTTTGCTCATTTCAAATATTAATATACGTAAATCATTTAGAACTGTAACGATTAGTGCCGTAGCTAAAAAGGAAATATTTAATAGCAGTTACTCACGTTTGTTGATCAAGATGTTACTGTTTTTTTTTCGAGACATGCCATCCTCTTCTCCGAGTTTTTTGTCTGGCGTATGCGGGCGCCTAGTAAAAGGAAGGTCTCCACATTTCGAAATTCGGTTTGTCTGTTGAGTAATAGACGACAACTCAATCTATCATCATATTTGTGTTACCTGGAAATATATCCAGCAACAATTTAATTTGCAATGCTAGTACCGTTGCCATTTGTATTATAATATAATTAATAATTCCTTGGGTGAAATAATTACAAACCAAAAGTGTACAAATCTAAACAATAATTTTAATAGTACACCACGAATTAATATGTGACAAAAGCAATTGGTTTAGAAGTTTGTGTCGGCGTTCGCATCTTGGGGCCAACTTAGAAAATCGACATAGCACATGGACAATTTCAACCCATGAAACGGGATCCCAGTAACATGCGTCTTCAAAAAATGTTCGCTTTCTCCATCAATTCAAGCTGAATGGATACACTTGTACCACTAGCAAAATGTATAGTGTAACAATCGAATAATTTTGTTTCGATTTCCACCCACGTTTGACGATTGGACCCAATGCGGAATTCCTGTCGTTTGCTGGTCCATTCCATCAATGATAATCGACAGATACTTGTCAGGCCGGTCTTCGGACTTTTTCTGATGCTTATAATATTTTCTTCTCTCTGGTCTGTAAAGGAAAAACACATTAAAAAAAAAATGTTTTAATACATTTGTTTGTTGGATGATAAAATTCTTCGACGTGACTAGAGAAAAAATATACCAAAAAAAACAATAATATTGAAATTATATTTCATGTATCACATTAATATTGACATAAAATACATTGCTTATTTCAAATATTAATATACGTAAATCATTTAGAACTGTAACGATTAGTGCCGTAGCTAAAAAGGAAATATTTAATAGCAGTTACTCAGTTTGTTGATCAAGATGTTACTGTTTTTTTTTTCGAGACATGCCATCCTCTTCTCCGAGTTTTTTGTCTGGCGTATGTGGGCGCGTAGTAAAAGAAAGACGCCACATTTCGAAATTCGGTTTGTCTGTTGAGTAATAGACGACAACTCAATCTATCATATTTGTGTGACCTGGAAATATATCCAGCAACAATTGAATTCGCAATGCTAATTTGTATTATAATATAATTTATAATTCCTTTTGTGAAATTACTACAAACCAAAAGTGTACAAATCTAAACAATAATTTTAATAGTACACCACGAATTACGAGAATGTACTTCGAATCTTTGCCCAGTGATTTTTCACTTTTTATCAAGTTTAGTTAGAGGCATGTTATTCGAAGTACTGCATATCAGCTGGAATTGCATTACAAGCACCCATCGTAACCGTCCTTTGTCATTTATAATATAATATTCAAGCGATCACATTTGGAGCTGCTCAGCTAACGAACGGTAGTCAAGTGTTGTTTGTGAGGTGACAATGCATATCGGAATTCACAACTTCAGTAAAAAATATAGATAATAGCGGTCTCGGACAAACAAAACAATGCGAGCCTTGAGTAAGTGGTCGAAAAGTTTACCTATTTTGAAAATTATTTTCGATATCTTCCAATCTATCAATGGTCATAAAACTGCAGGGCTCGATGAGTAACTATTTCAAAAAGCCAATGCTGCGGTAAGAAAAAAATTCATCAAGGAAATTTTAAGTTTTGAAATATTTTGTAAAAATGTGTGCAATATTAGACAAAGAAAAAAAAGCGCAGTTATATCTCACCAAACGAAAAATCATGTATGTCCTAATAGCCTGAAGTGATGTCGTTCATGTTCGCCAGACGGATAACTAAGACATTTGTTGACCAAATGAGACCAAAAGCAACTTTTTCTGAGCTTTTGTAGTGATGTTTTTGATCAAGTGAAATGGATGCTTGATTAATTTAATTTATTTGTTGTGTAAATGTTTAAAAGCGTTTTATTCAAAAATGCCTCCATATAAATCTTTTATTTTCAGCAACAACGAAGACCTTGATCTGAAGTTTGTGAAACAATCAATGCGGTTTTATAGAAAACTCTTTTTGGCCTAAAATTGTCCTATTTGTCAAAACTACTTTTCTATCAAAAAAAATTATTGCTAGTTCCGATTGCAATATTTGAAACATCAGAACAAACTTCAGTCTATGCCTGAACTCGCTATGGAAATTAATTTGAAATTATTTTTCTACGCGCGACGTACTTTGCGATCAAACAGCGACGGTGGCCCTTCAAAAATACTCAGTCGAGCCACCTTAATGGAGCAAGCTAAATTGTGTCTGCAAAACTGTAAATCATTTTAGTATTAATAATTCTATGTATAAATTGTAATATTCAAAGAGAGCAAATAAACTAAACTAAACTGAACTAAAATGTAAGTAACATTCAGGGTGATTGCAAATCCATGATCTCTTTCTAGCTTTTATGCCATTCGCTAACAAGGTTAATATTTTGCATGATTGAACGATAGGTTGAATGAGGAGCAAAAGTACTTCAGTTCGTCTCGAAAGGACACAGCTGTATGATAACAGGGCAGGCGGGCACTGGTAAATCATTTGTAGTCAACTCAAGAGTGAACAACCTTCGTAGAGCAAATTTATCAGTCAGTAGCTGTGATATGTTCCAGTGGACTTTCATGTACTGTCTATGACAATGAGAGGATCACTGCGTCGACCATACATTCCTTTTATGGCCTCAGTACAGCCGAGCTTCCTTCCAAATCTTAATAGAACGTTCGTTATCTAATAATTTAGTAAGAGAACGAGTAGGTAAAGTTGACGCCATTATTTGGGATGAAGCAAGTATGTCTAGTCAGCGTATCTTGGACCTGGCTAGCGCTATCCACCACCACATTTCAACTGATGGAAATAAACATCCTTTTGCTGGTAAACAGATAAATATTGTTGGCGACTTTTTACAGCTACGACCGGTGACAAGTGAGCTAGACGAAGGACGATTTATGTTCGAGGTTTTTCAAGTCGCAATTTCCCATATGTTTACACTCTCTCGTTTGATGCGTCAAGATGAAACCGAGCTTCGATTTCTTTCTGCCCCAAGAGAACTGAGACTTGGATTTGTATCATCAGAAAACGTCACCTACCTTCGTTCTCTTTCCAGACATCTTGACAGCCATCTGCAATCTTCATGCGTACACATTTTTTTTAAAGAAACCCTGCACAGCTACATAATCTATCAGTTTTGCTTGTTTTTTGTTTGGAATTAGTGTCGTTGTTCAAGTTAAAAGAATTACAAAGAGGGTCATTCATGGATTCTTGCAGTACATATATTATTAATGAGGATGACTTTTTAAATAAGTAAGTATGTTATAAGTTAGTACCATGTAGGATTAGAGTGCGACTTTACTTCAACCGAGCTCACCGAAACAAATCTTAAAATGAATATTCAGTCGAAATATGTGTAATCAGTTTTTACATTCTATGATATTAGTTTTTAAGTCTTGATATATTTCGTTCTCGTTTAATGAGAATTATAGCATTTCAAGCAAAAACGTAAAAATTTGTCGATCATGACAATGCCATCGATCGGTTTAAAAAGGTTGCACTTAAATTTAAGTCTATTTCCTGTAAATATACACCAAACTTATATTAAAGTAATAATGAATTGAAATATACTTTAAGATGGTAACGAGCAGGATGATAAGGAATCGCTCTTATCGCTATTTTCCTGCATTGTCGTTTGACCAAACCTTATAGAGTTCTGTGTTGCCTCTTGCTGGAGAAATGTTGGATTACTGTTTTTACCATTGCATGCTCTTACTTGGCAGAAATGGTTCTCTACGCAATCCTGATAAAAAGCCATTGAAGATATAAGATAGAGTATGGCTACTGTTCGACTACCAATTTGCTGCATTGTTTCCCACTCATATGCTCCCTTCTGGCTGAGTCTCTATGGTTAATATTTCGGACAAAACTGCTATCTATTCTTAGTGATTTATACACAAGTGATTATAGAGAATCAAGCATTGTCATTGGTCAAGAAGTTCAGTTTTTGCATTCCTATATTTTGTCTACATTTTGGATTTAGGTTTATACCTTTTTCCAAAATTTGGTTGAACAACAATTATAGATAGAATAAAAGATAGCAGTCGTTGGTACATTTTAGATTACTCACCTAGAAACGAGTTATGAGTGGACAAGTGGCCTTTATTCGACGGTAAAGGCTAAGCTTTAAAAACTGGAGAAAATTTCTATAAATTCAGTAAAGCTGTTGAAAACATAAACATATTCACTTTTTAGCGCCAAAATATAGAAAATATTATATAAAACACATAAAAGAAACTAGTATAGGCAATACGAACCTTCCACAGCGAATTCTAAGAAGTGGCGCCAATTCAAAAGACACGCCATTAGAAGGATCAAAATTATCCAATTAGAAGATCACTGCATAAAGCGTACGTTTCCTCATAGGTTTGCATTCGAAAACTACAAAATGTGTCTTCATTTGTAAAAGAAAATAGCCTTTTACAAGGCGGGAATTTGCTAAAGATTAAAAGTAAATATATAGTATTGTAGAGCTTGTCAAGGCCTACATGCTGATGCCAAAGTTGGCATGTTTCGATGTAGGGAAGTCAATACAATTTGGTAATAACTTCTAAGAAACACAACATAAACCTGTGTTTTTTATAGAAGAAATTTGAATATAAAATAAACGAAATTGTCTAGAGATCTAGAAACATTGCTGAAATATTGGTTTTCGTGGTCCCGAAGTGCAGACAAAAAATTGTATTGATAGCTGTCAATGAACTTGACGAAATATCGAAAAAAGGCTAAAAAGAAACACAGGACCAAAAAATACTTAAAGCTAGGTGATCCTAAAATTTCACTAAATACGTTTTTAGGCAGTAAAAATATAACCATTCATCCGTTTGAAACAAAAATGTTCACAAAGGTACACATAATGTCCTTCTTTTCAATGGTGTGAAACATAATAAGCAATTATTGGGTAAGGTTGAGCATGATATCGTAATTATCAAGACCGAGGTCTGTGTTATCTGCCGAAGCCTCCTGGCTGAGGCAGATAATACTGACTCGAGGTCTTGATAATTTATGATATCTTGCGAAAACCGAATTCAATAATTGTTTTATTATACATTTTTTAAAGTAAAAGTACAATTATAATCAGGTAAAAGAGACAATAACAAGCACATATCGCTGCCATTTTCACATCAACTCCCTGAGAACAGAGAGAGCCTGGGAACTTGACAGTGATAACTACAGATAGTGCAATTATCACTGTCAAGTTCACATGCTACTCAGATTTAGCCGTGTGCTCTCGGCCAATCAGATTCAATGTAGTTAGTAAAATGTATAATAATACATCATAACGTATTAACCGGAAGTTATTAATTTACACATCGAATTTCGATCCTGAATATTTATAAAACAATTTGCCTCTGAAACTGTATGTTTGAATTTGGGAATATCAAAAACAAGTTGTAATAACATACAACGTGTCCGAAAAAGAAAAAGAAAAAAAATGTAGAACATTATTGAGAATAAGACAAAACTTTGAAAAAAGGCTACTTCCGTTTTTTAAGTGATTATGTCGCTTTACGCATCAATCGCATTGTTTTGCAGCAACTCGCGCGCTAGCCTGCGTTACAGACCCTTGTAAGTGCTCGAAACGTCTCCCGCCAACAAGCATCTGCGCGCCGAGAGCAAAAATTCCATACTGATGACGTTCTTGGACCCAGATCAGGTCAAAAGCTCTGATTGGACAATTTTGTTTAATTGACACCTCATATGCAAATCAAGAGTGGTTTCGCTTCTTTGACTGAAATCTTAACTCAAACAACACTTGTGGACGCCATGTTTACTCAACGGTCCGAGCACAACTTGATGATTAGACACAGCGTAGAAACAGTTTAATTTACGTTCCTAAAAGTAAATATACAATATAAAGTTAACATATTAAGAGGCTGTCCGTGTAAGAACCGACCACTCGATTTTTAGTGGGACGCCGATTTCCTTCAAACTTTCTGTGTTAGACAATCAATCTATGCTATAAACAAATATGACAATCTTTTTGATTTTAGTGGCTTTTTAATATTTTTTGGGGAGTGACTTTCGATACCGGTCGAAAACATCAAAATTGCCATTTGTGATATGCAAGTTTAGGCCTTGCGTTGGAGTGTCTCAAAACTCATCCATTTACTTGATTCAACTGAAACTTACACACAATAACACGCTACTTAATTAATGTTCTTTCATTAAAAATCATACAATTTCGTTAAAAACTCAATTTATTATAGATTTTTGGAAGAAACCATAATTTGACAATTTAACTGTTGGCACGATACTACCAATATGCAAGTTGAGTTTTCTTGAAAGTCCAGACCATTCCAAAAGCGAAATAGTGATAGTAGTTTATTTCTAGGACCAGTGTATCAGAATCAGCAAAAACATTTTTAGGACCTCATTCTAAGCTCTAGGGTCGCTTTAAATTTTGCTAAAATGCCAATTTCGTATTGTAAATATGCAAGTTTCCGGTGATGACGTTTTTCTCAGAAAACTGCCACATTCACCCATATTCACTTTAAATCTTTCATATAGAGGTAAATTGTTGAGTTAAATCCTAAATTGAAGGTCAAAACCACAAGAAATGCCGTTAAAAGTAATAAAAAAAAGTACCGTGACTGCGTGACATTCCGTCGGTGCGAGATTGTTTACATAACACTGCTGTCACGGCATTCACCTGTACAGTACTTTCTAACTTTAAAAACCTATTCGAATATTTAGCATGAAAATTCGTTTGAAATAAACATAATCACGATTTCCTTGCTTCTTTGACAAATCTTTTATTGTTGTTAGAATTGTTTGAAAGGCTTTTAAATGGAAATAATCTTGTCACGCAATCCTGTAGTTTGCGTACGCTCCACCCTCTTACACGTCATTGCGATACAAGCTAAGAGATTTCGTCGCAATAATAAAGAAGATAAGATTTATAGAATGAAAAAAGTCGGACTCAATCACTTAGACTCAATAGAGAAATCGACATAATCGGCTAAATTTTGAACAAACAATGTTGATATAAAAAAATGTCGACACCATCTGTGCACGGGTTCATGATGTTGTTGATAAGTCATGAAAGCCATGTATAAATAAATATCAAATGCATATAAGTGTACATGTAGGCTATATTACTTTCTTGTAAATGACTAAAAACAACACTGAACATTATTTGTGAGTCAAATGCGTTTATTTTGCTTTGATTGCGTGACATGAAAATGTCAATTATAAATAGCCATGAACACTCTTGCTATTAAAACTGTAGCGGCGTAATAGCTTTAATATTAAACAATAAAATACAAAAAAGAAGGCAAGTGTAATTCGTCTTTATTTCAAACGAATTTTCATGCTAAGTATTTGTTAGAATAGGTTTTTAAAGTTAGAAAGTACTGTACAGGTGAATGCCGTGAGTAAGGTTTTTGGTCTTTGGTTTTGTGTTCTCTTTTCGTTTGACCTTTAAGCTTGGATTCTTTAGCCTGCGTACAGCCGGTTTAATTACCCGTAATAACCGTCTGCGAAAGTTCGCCAGATATCGTGTTCTCTGTGACCCGATATAAGAAGCGATTTCAGATTGGCTCTCGCTAGGATCAATTCTTACGCGAACTCTGATTGGTCAACGGCACGGCATAATCTCTTCCGGTTGCAATGTTTTCGTTGCTACATACACGTGAGTTTGACCATGTTGACAGCGAGAGTAAAGACATGGTCTCAATATATTACAATCAGCACTTTCACAATGTTCTTCAAAGGACGCTGTGATGTTAAAAGCACTTTCGGTGGAGGTTATATCTTGAAGCGAACGCCTTCGTCTCTTCAAAAGTATGAAACATCGACGGCAAATATAGTCATTAATATTCGGCGTTCGAGAAAGAATTTGGAGCTCTGAACATGAGCGATAGGATACATGAAGCTCGTGAACGAAGACATTATTTGCTTCAAAACTAATATAGAACATATAAAAAGTATGAATAAATGAACTACTTACCTGTTGTTTAAACCCGGGTGTTTGACTCTATTCCTTCGAAGTCCTTCGAGTTGTATTTTAAATATGGCGGCTACAATACTGATTTAATTTTATACAGGCCCAGTCTCTCACGGACTATAAGCTTATTACGTCATACATTCGCCCCTCGAAGCTATAACTACACTGGGTAGGAAGTCTTTCAATGTCTTTCGTGCTATGCTGTACGAACTTTGCTATGCAATCTTCCATATAAGGCAATGTGCCATGCAATGTTCTAGGGTGGGGTAAATTTAAAAATTTGTTCTGAGTTAATGTACGTTCTAGGGTAGGGTAAGGCACAAGTTTTCAATGACCGCAGAATTATAATATTTGCAAAATTCAGTTTATTGTAGCAAGAGCCACCGCCGAGAGCTATGCATCAAAATAGTTTATGGTTTTTACATTTATATTTTCTATATTATTTTACGACCAGACGACGCAATTATAAAATGTCGAGGAGCTGTTGTTACTTTGAGAACTGTACATTTAATAGTGTCTTTTTAACAATTTAAAATAAAAAATAAAAATACATGAGATGAAAAATATGTTTTTCCAGATAACGTACTACAGAATGCAAGTTCGTGTTACGAAATAATTCAATAGAGAAAGAAAGTCTTGTTTCTAATAATAAGACCTATCAGAAAAGAATGAGATCTGAGGCATTAGAGTAGTTTCACATGAGCAGCTTCTTGTATGCTTATGTGTTTGTTCTATGCTAATGAGGTCGTTGACAAGAAATATAACGAATGCACGTGCATACGTTGTTACAATGTAAACACAATTAACGTCTTTCTTTCTAAAGTTGACGGTTTTTTATATTGTAACAACGTATGCACGTGAATTCGTTATATTTCTTGTCAACGAACTCATTAGAATATAAGAAACACAATAGCATTCAAGAAGCGGTTTATGTGAAACTACTGTATTGTTCATAGAAAACACTAAACAAAGCCTGGATGAACAATCAGTGCCTCTGAGTCTCACTCTTGATTAGTTAATTGTACAAAATGTGCATTCTGTACATTCGTAGCTAGATGATGGCTGTAGTTCATAACCAGAAAAACAAATATCATCATTAATCATAATTCACCTTCTCGTATTTCCCTTTACAACACATTTCTGTGCACATTTTGTAACAGCAACAAAATAATTTTCCTATACTAGCTTCACCCGAATGAATTTCAGCATTCTTTGAGAGCATTTTACCTATTCTTTTAGCATATTTGTTGTTAACAGAGCCGGGAACAGCAGCGGAAGTATCACACAAAAACTTTAGTCCTCCCCTGTAAAAATTACAACCCTCCCCCTCAAGAAAGTAGTTTGCTGTCAATGTATGACCATTCGGGGATAAGAGAGTCGTAATTTTTGTCTTACAAGCATGGTACGAAAGCCTAAACAATAGCCTTTTGTTATAAGAGCTGTGTGATTGGATGTATCATGGCTTGATGGACTTCCTACCCAGTGTAGATATAGTTTCGACGGGCGAATGTATGACGTAATATGCTTAAAGTCCGTGAGAGACTAGGCCTGTATAAAATTAAATTTATTGAATTCGAAGGCGCCATTTTTAAAATACAATTCGAGGACGATAAAAAAAATAAAGTCAATACTTTAGTATGTGTTTATATTAGTTTTAAAGCAAATTATGTCTTCGTTCTCGAACTTCATGTATCCTATCGCTCATGCTCTGAAAGAATCTTAATTTCACACTTTCCTTCAATGAGGAACCTCTCTTCTGGTTTAAGTTGTGTGCTGCGGCACAAATCGCAGGTAAATACACTCAGGTAAATACACTCCGCGCGAGCGGAGCACCTTACCTGGTAAAAAATGGTAACCCATCGAGTTGATTTTTCATGGACACCACATAGGATCGCGGGTGCGCACGTCCGTATAACGTCCGTGCCCATCGCGATACTGATTGGCTGTTACACTGCAAAAAGTGATCACTTGAGTCAAGTAGTAAAATTACTACCTTTAAGTAGAAATCACTTGAAGTTAGGTCCATGGGGCAAGTAGGACTTGCACTTAAAACCAGTGGCTGCTTGTGCTGAATGTAAGTGTTGTCAACTTAAATCAAGCGTTATTGACCCACAAGATCTTAGTGCAGAGCACTTGAAACAAGGGCTATGTGGATACTACGATAAAGGGAAACAATCACTTGACTAGAGAGAAGTTCCTCACTTAATGCGAGACCAGACCAACTTAAAGCAAGTGTTATTGACCCACACGATCTTAGTGCAGAGCACTTGAAACAAGGGCTATGTGGATACTACGATAAAGGGAAACAATCACTTGTCTAGAGATAGGTTCCTTACTTAATGTGAGTGTTGGACCGACTTAAATCAAGCGTTATTGACCCACAAGATCTTGGTGCAGAGCACTTGAAACAAGGGCTATGTGGATACTACGATAAAGGGAAACATTCACTTGACTAGAGAGATGTTCCTCACTTAATATGAGTGTTAGACCAACTTAAATCAAGTGTTATTGAGCACTTGAAACAAGGGCTATGTGGTTATTACGATACTACGACGAAGGTCCTCACTAAATATGAGTGTTGTCAACTTAAATCACTGGTTCATTTTTATTCGCAATTCTGATTAGCTACAAAACTAAATACAAAATGTTAAACCATATACAACATGATGACAAGCATGACTGGGCCAGGTAGTTTGTTACCATAGTGCAGTGAAATGACTATATAATGTGTTGTCTTACAATAACATGTGATATAATGATGGTACAGTAAAAATACTACTGAAAGAACCCAGATATTTGATCAGTGAATGACAAATGTACATTTAGTACAAGTAACATATCAATGCTACAGACATTCAACAAATTCTCAAAATTATGGAGGTTTGTGGTTGTGGCAAGACTTAGTTTTAAGAATGCGTGCAGGGTACGAAAAATTATTGAAGAGGCTATAACATAGAGTTATATCACTCAATGAAGAACATGATAGCTATGTTGTACTACCATATAATTTCCACACGTTGGGACTAAACCATTGCAATTAAGTCATATTCAGCATCATTTCAGAGATATGTGGCTTGCCCTCTATCCACCACAATGTAATTGAAATCAATGTCCCTTGAATGTAAATTATGATGGTTTTACTCACACATGCAGCAACCATATGATTGGATCTAAAATGTGCAAGGTTTGTAAGATTCCAACCAAATTACTGTGAAATGATGCTGTTTGGCCAAATGTTAAAAGCAATTTAGTACCATTACGCACTCTTAAAACAAAATCACCCACCCATCCGCTCTAAAAACACTCGGAATTCGACATGGCACATAAGCTTAAATTTTGTACTCCACCAACGATATTAGGTTGGACTATTGTATACACATAATGTAGAGCTATGCATGGCCATCTGATTGTTTGGCTTATACACCTATTTCAAAAATCGTTGTTGTAGCCGAAGCTATAGTCCACACTTTAAAACTTGCTGTAACTGGATGTCGGTTACATGGACTTAATTTGTGATTTGTTGCACGCTTTTAAGGATATATTTCTATTTATATCTACCGCAACAACATCATGTGCTATGAATAAGTCGATAATAAGATATGAAATACCGACATCCTTTGCAGGCTGCAGATTGTGGACATGGCTTTGTTTGCGACAACGATTTTTGAAATAGGTGTATATGAAAGTGGTGGCCCCAGCTGGAGTATTCACACTGCAAAAGATCAAAGCAATAAGAACAGATCTCACAAGATGTTATTGTTTAAGTGTAAAATTAAGTGATCCCTGGTTATTCCATGGCCAGTGGTCATTGCCTATTCCTATTGCTTTGATCTTAAGCTGAGGAAGGTTAAGTATTTATTGACCACATGGTCATAGTTTTTGTGGCTTGAGGTCTGTAAATCAGCACAAATTCCCAGCACAAAGTCCCAGCACAAATTGTTGCAAGAAAAAAAAACGCGTTCTTGACAGGTGCGGGATACTCAAAGTTTGAATATGAAGTATAGTGCCATCAGGCAGAGCAGCGCTTTCCCTAGAGCGTCGTCTTCCCTTTCTACATCCACGGTCAGGAAAATGCTGGCCCCCTTTTCCATCACCATGATGGTTTTCATCTCCACAGCCTTATCATCTCCATCTTCGGATGGCTGCACATTGCACAAAACAAAGGGTGATAGGACGTCGGCATTCATGTTGGGATCGTCATCATCCTAGAAGTAAAAAAGATATTTCTTCATTGACAGTCTGAAGTGTAATATGGCTGGATATTTTACGAGTTAAGCACTGTATATTGATGGCCGAGTCTTTAAGCAAGCCAAAATGCAAATAAACGATTGAATATCCAGGCATAATAATAAGTTATTTGAAATAAGTTATTTCCTATCAAACTATGAGATAAATTGGATTTTGTTCATGTAGACCGAGTTTACGAACAGGTGTTTATACGGGTTGCACTATTTAGATTTGGTCTACATTTGATGATGCTTACAGTGTATACAATGTTGCGGGAATCGAACAATCAGAACAGTCGATGGTAAGGATAGGGGTACATTTTGTGATAATAATGGCAAATACGAGAAGAGGCTTACCTCAACGACAGCTATAAAGTTCCGTAGGCACCCCTCGTCCTTTTTTGTGGCCTTTGGGGAGGTTGTTGGGAAAAGTTTAGCCATGTTGATCAACAATGATGCTTCTATAAAAACGCAAACATGAGTGTTAATTAACTACTATTACTACTTGAAACAAGCATGTTAAGGCATGGTATTTTACAGGATAGTTGGAAACTACATTTTCTGTCATAACTTAAACCTATCAAATTGAGTTTTCGACCTAGCGTGATAGTTAGGTGTCTTAAAATTTTAAACATGGCTTTTTTTGACTTTCGGCGGTCACGTGATCCCACGGCGAGAAAAACTGGAATTGAAAAGTGGGGTGGTGGATTTTATGTGAATCGAACATCGATTTTTTTTTAGAATTGTTGGGTGCAATGCCCCTAATAAGAACCTCTTTGGAATGGTTGTCATTATTTAGTACTTCAAGAAATAATCAACAGAACAGGTCATGTAACAAGTCAAGATTTTGAATATTTCTACTTTCTGCTTTCACAAAGATTGATATTCAAGGCCATATTACTTAAGACTTACGCATTAAAAGATCTTTCAATTCACTTAAAAACCGTCGATCTCAATATGAAATACAAGTATACAGTCCTACCTAAATCAACAATAGTTTCCCAACGTACATGCACTAATTACAATATATGAGTTACCTGATTGAGACATCTCAAGGCCTTTCAATGCCATATAGAGTTGCAGGTTAGGTACTTGCGCATTCCAGTTTGCAAGCATGGTGTCAACAGTGGTGTGGAGTTTGTGTTCGTGTTGTAGTGCCCTGCACAGTTCTTGCAGTAACTGTAACGAAAATAAAGGCTTTTAGCATGGTTTAAAAGAAACGTTTTTTTCGAGATGTGGGTGTGGCTGGTTACTTGGGAGGGTAGGGGGGGGGGGTGTATATTTGGTATGTCAGCTGGATATAGCTACAGCACATGTATTGGCAATTAATTACAGGATAGTTGTTCTACACTTAATCTCTCCTACCTCCGTACACCATCTCAAGCATGGATACGCTTTACACGTGTCCCTTACTCTAGTCTTGGCAGTGAACTGTGCCATGCTATTGGTCCTAGCTTTGTACAAGTTATTCATTAGCTGGGCGACAATTTGCTCGTTTGGTTGTTTCGCCTTCAGTTCTTTTTTTAGAAGTTCATTGTGTCGTCTATTTGAACTTTCATCTTCATCCCCATCTATAAGACAAACATGAGAACTATGAAAACAGCGGTGAAACTGTTACAGTTTTTTTTTTGTATATTGTTCAAGCCATGTCACACGAAAAGGAATCTCACCCCTTTTGAATCAACAAAACGAAAATCATCTACGGATACCACGGGCAGCCCCGCTGTACTGTTCTGTATAAGGCTTTTTAAAATCTCGCGCGCGCTGTTTGAAAAATGTTCTTTATTTATTATGTCTTTGTAAGCATGGTTAAGTTTGCGGTGCGCGCCAAGTGTTTGACTAATCGCGTAAGCAAACAAATCCACAGGAACCCCATACTCACGCACTCAAATAAGTTAACAACAGCATCGAACACAGGATCGATGCCCGCGAGTTCCCAACAGATTGTTTTTTCAATATGGAGCGTGAGACAAATACAGTGTTTTCAAGTGCGATTATCATTAAAACTGAGAAACTTCCTCCAACAAAATAGCCAAATTGGTCAGAGTAGAAGAGCATGTGATCTTTGTTAGGTTGGTTTACTTACCGCTGCTGTCTTTTCTTGTCTTTTCTCTTTTTGTAGGTGGTTGTTTTCCTTCGAAACGCCGTTTATGGCTTGCGCGCATATTTTCAAAGACCCTAACCATTTTCTCGGCGAGATTGGCCTTGGGACGAAAAAGTAAGAACAACAATGGTTTAAAAATATGATTGTTGTAGTCAGGAATCGTGATTGTTACAAAAGAATTAGGTTGTCTCTAAATTTGATGATATTTAATAAGACGTTTGGGCTAAGTCTTCAGCCTTCATCAGTTGAATTTGTACAAGTTTGCGTGCGCGAGAGAATGTTAAAAATGACGATGTACAATAAATTTGCGCGCGCTAAGATGTTTAGAGTAACTAGCTCGTGCTTTTCTTTGTCAAATGAGAATATATAGGTGGACTTGTACAAATTGAACTTGTACAAATTCAACTGATGTAGGCTAAAGACTTAGCCAAAACGTCTTATTAAATATCATCAAATTTAGTCAGAGACAACCTAATTAGTATGGTAAAAGGTGTATAAATAAATTCTTTTGTAAAAAAAAAAATGAAGGTGTTTCAATGCATTTAAGGTGTCTCCTAGTAGTTTTTATTGACCAGCAGTTCGCTTTTCGAATTGTCTGTTTACATGAGACTACCCTAACCCAGTGAATCTGAATTTGAAAAGAGATGTGACAATTGGTTGAAAATTTGGAAAGAAGTTCTCGTTACGCTGATCGGAGTTTCCATGGTGACGATAAAACACAATTTCTGTACCACGGTTTTTCTGTTCAATTTCGAATAAATCAAGAAAATATTCCGTTCAATTTGTGTTTTTCGCGTGTTATCATAGTCCATTTATTGGTTTGTCTATCAGCCCAAAATCAAAGATATTTAAGAAAACCCGTTGTACAGAAAATTTGTTTATCGTTGCTATGGAAACTCTAAAACTGACATCAGGAAATTCAGATTCACTGCGCTAAGGTAGGATCATTGTAGAGTTTTGGGCCACTAAGGCCGTCGAAATATACGAGTAAAACAACGAACAAGTACACGCTCTCGCTTCACTTCTTTTCTGATCAAGTTGAACCATGTGACTACACAGGTAGCCCAATACATGACAATCATGTAATAGTGAATTCAAACAGGAAAGTGTGGGCCAAAAGAAACTACTTGGAGATACCTCAAGCCATATAAAGGTGCAATAGAATCGCTTTAAAAGTGTTCAATCAGAACAGCTAGTTCTAATGTCGTCATTGAAAATCCTACTATAAGTCTTGCAGTATGCACATATTTCAAAAGTTTCTGCATAAAGACAAGACCGAAGAGAATGTAGGTTTTGTGCTGGAAATAAGTTGACTGATTAGGCTTGTTGTTAATCATGTGAAAATATTTACATGTTATTATGTTTGATCTTCAAGACTGTTCGATTTCAATACATTATATTACCGGCCAGCACCTATACCAGCATTGAATTCGGTCTTGGCTTGCATGACGTTATTTGCTTAAGCCGGGGGACACTGTTTTTTTTTTTTAAATCATCCAAGTGAGGGATGTTTCAAATCATTCAATAATAGGCTTACCCAAGGCTTGAAAGGTTTCGTTTGGATCACTATGTTCGGATTTATTAGCCGAAACACCTCTTGAGGGTCTGTTTCTCGCAATCCAGGGAACTTTTCACATAACGTGAAAGCGAGCCACTCAACCGTTTTGTGGATGGGATTCGCGTTTGTAGCAAAAACATGCTGTGCAACCTAAACATGATAACGATCATAGTCAGGGGCCGGTTGTACGCAGGGTGGATAAAGTTATCCACGGATAAAAGTTATCCATTGCATAGGTTTTTTATAGATTTTATCCGCTGGATAAGGATTTATCCGGTGGATAGCGCTATTCACCCTTCGTACAACTGGCCCCAGAGGTGTAGTTTAATTGGTATTGTTCTTGTCATTGTAATTATTATTGTCGTCGTCATTCAGTGTACGTCATTGCTATTGTCTGTGCTATAGTTAGTGTTATTGCAATTGTTGGTAGCAAAGTGATGGTCAGTGATGAAGTGCTCGACATTGGACAGGTATACTCTCTATCGACTTTAACTTGTACAAGAGTCTGCGGCAACTTGGAGTTCAACTAACCTGACGATGGACGTGTTTACTTATGTCGTCCGACACCGTCCCTGATTCTACACACGTGGCCAGTCGACTGTCGATGGCTTTGCCAAACCTTTCCGGAATTCCGAATCCCTCCGGAAGATCTGCCGGTCGATACTTCTCCATTGCGGTTTTATAAGGGTCGTTGCTTTTATTTGCCGTGGTTTTCTGTAGAGGATCTGTGGTGCGAGGGCCACTAGTGTCCTCAGCTGAACTGCACTGTGCTCCAATCGACGCCACTACCTCCTCGTCTTGGTCAGTTTCTCTATTAACTACGATTTCCGTTGGGATGGCTGAATCGACCGCTTTCTGTGCAATGACATAAAGTGAACAACAATTATTATACCTGGGCAAAAACTGTCGCTGTGAAATCCACGACAAAGGAAATACAATCACCTACAACCCAATTGTTGAAAGGAAATTAGTTTTAAGCTATTAAAAGAAATGACAAATGTTAAACGTAATGCTTAATACTGTTTTTCACTTGAAGGGCACTCACTACTGACGCGCTACGAACACATCACACGACTCTTCAGGTTTGATTGAGAAAGCCGGATTCTTAAGGCCCGTTCACACGAGCGATTTTTGCGGCGATCAGTGAGATGCGATTTTTACGGCGATTTATACGGCGATGCAAATTCGCGCGTGTGAACAACCGGCGAGTTTACTGCGATTTTGGAAATTCATGTCGCCGCGATATCTCAGGTTTTTGAACATGTTCAAATTTCAACGCGATTTAGCTGCGTTTTATTTCTTCAACTGCGAAAATTAGAACTAGGATCTACCTCCCGTCATGGAAAGATGAAGAAGATGAGATTCTAATTGCAGAATGGATCAAAAATGATCATATCTTCACAAAACTCGCAGAAGCTTGTAGCAAAAGTTTATAAAAGCTGCAGTAAAATCTCAGGTTGTTCACACGCGCGTTTATATCGCCGTAAAATCGCATCTCAGATTGCCGCAAAAAATAAATTTATATTGAACCATAAACATCAACATAGTAGGTTGTTGTTTTGTTTTCATCTCACTTTCTATTAGAAACAACTAGTAGTATTTATATTGAACCGTAAAAATCAACAGAATAGATTGTTGTTTTGTTTACTGCTATAACAGTTTGTATATAGATATCAGTCAACAAGCTTTACATATTTACAACATTTATATTGAACCGTAAACATCAACAGAGTAGTATAGATTGTTGTTTTGTTTACTGCTATAAAAGTTTGTATATAGATATCAGTCAACAAGCTTTACATATATTTACAACATTAATATATTGAACCGTAAACATCAAGAGAGTAGATTGTTGTTTTGTTTACTGCTATAATAATTTGTATATAGATATCAGTCAACAAGCTTTACATATTTACAACATTTATATTGAACTGTAAACATCAACAGAGTAGATTGTTGTTTTGATTACTGCTTTATCAGTTTGTATATAGATATCAGTCAACAAGCTTTACATATTTACAACATTTATATTGAACCGTAAACATCAACAGAGTAGATTGTTGTTTTGTTTACTGCTATAATAATTTGTATATGGATATCAGTCAACAAGATTTACATATTTACAACATTTATATTGAACCGTAAACATCTAAAGAGTAGATTGTTGTTTTGTTTACTGCTATAATAATTTGTATATAGATATCAGTCAACAAGCTTTACATATTTACAACATTTATATTGAACCGTATTTCATAATCTTTAGCAAAAATCTTGATAAATATAGTTGACTTATAGTCGAATATATATGTATATATCCCAGAATAATATTTCTCGTTTTTTTTCTTGAGTAACCTTGAACAGTAAGAAATAGTATTTCTTTCACATACTATCAAATACGCCTACGTCATCACGTAAAGTTTTTATGACCCGTGCACAAAAACTATATACTTGCACATATTGATGTTGTAAGAAAAAATTAAACTGGGAGCTCCGCTATTAGGTATTACCTAATTTGTATATTATATTTAGACCATGTCTTTACTCTAGCTGTCAACATTGTCAAACCCACGTGTATGTAGCAACGAAAACATCGCAACCGGAAGAGATTACGCCGTGCCGTTGACCAATCAGAGTTCGCGTAAGAATTGATCCGAGCGAGAGCCAATCAGAAATCGCTTCTTATATCGGGTCACAGAGAACACGATATCTGGTAAAGGGTTCTTCTAGATCTTATATCAGTTAGTTGTGGGCATGTCCTTTTAAGCAAACCAAGGAGTTTGTTGGCTTTCGCTGTGATGGTTTGGATATGTATTTCCCAGGAGAGGTTGCTGGTAATGATAACTCCGAGATCTTTTTGTTTTTGTGTACGTAGAAGTACGTTAGTGCCAAGGTGGTAATCATGCAAGTTGGAATTTTTTTGCGTGTCACTGTCAAAATCTTACATTTAGTCTCATTGAATTTGATATTATTACAACTCCAAATGTTTACTTCTGACAATGCGAGCTGAAGGTCTTCGTAATCACTGCTGCATGTGATTTTGCCAAAAATCTTAGTGTCATCTGCATACAAAGCAGCATTGGTTTCTTCTGGAATGACTTCAGGGAGATCGTTGATGAAGATGACAAAAAGAAGAGGACCCAAAATGCTACCTTGAGGAACTCCTGAAGTGACTGGTGCCATGGATGATGCTACACCTTCGATCACAACTCTTTGAGAACGATCATTAAGATAGTCCTTAAACCAGCTGAACAGCTCCCCAGCAATTCCATATGATCTAAGCTTACTGAGGAGAATCCTATGATCAACTGTATCAAAAGCCTTAGCAAGGTCTAGGTAGAGAACATCGACTTGAATGTTCTTATCAAGGAATTGTCCAATGTTGTGAAGAATAGAGAGCAATTGAGTAACGCACGAGCGAGATCTTAGAAACCCATGCTGTGCAGTAGTTATCAGATTGATCACGTGATCATAGATTTTGTTGTAGACACATCGTTCTAGTACTTTACTTAGAAAAGGCAGGAGTGAAATTGGTCTATAATTTTGAGCTAGTTCCTTTGAACCTTTTTTTGTGAATAGGCGTAACATCAGCAGCTTTCCATTCAGAAGGAAGGCAACCAGTAATAAGTGATTGATTGAAAAGTGCACAGATACTAGGTGCGATTTCTTGACTGCATTCTTTTAGAAGCAATACCGTCAGGGCCACTAGACTTTGTGGTATCCAGAGTACTCAGACACTTTAATACTTCATCCTCTGTGAGTGTTACATGGAGTATTTCCTGATCAGACTTTGGAGTAAGATAATGATTTTCCATGTCTGCATTGGTGTTTGGAGCAAGAAATACGGAGAAGAAGTAAGAGTTAAAGAGTCGAGCTTTTCCAGTTGGGGTATTAGCTGATTTATCAAGGTATGATATAACAACACTCTGATTTGTTCGATGTCGAAGAATAGCTTTGTGGTAGCTCCAGAACACCTTCGGGTTGGTACTAAGTGAGTTCTCATTTTTTTCTAGATATTCACGGTGTTTCTGTCTGACAGAGTACTTGATATTTTGACTCAGCGTGCGTAGTTTTAATTTACGAGAGGCACTTCTGTTTAAGCGATCTTTCCTCAATGCTTGATATTTCTTCCGAATCAGATGACGAACCTCCCCATCGATCTAGGGAGGAGAGTGTATATCTTTGATGGTTTTGACGGATATGTGTTTAACTACAGCATTCGTAAAACAGTTTTTTCAGCAGATTCAGTAGTTGTCAATGTCGTTAGTAGGAGTAATGTTAAACGGGGAGTTCAGCAGGGAACTACATAAAGCGTCGAAAGAGCCATGTTTGTAGTCGTAAATTCTGCGTTTGGCTTGTGTAACTCTTGGAAACTTTAGTTTCACCTGGAATTCCACCAAGTAGTGATCGGTTGGAAAAGTATGTTGCTCAGGAGATGATGTACAAACTCCCTGAATGATTTCAGGACAATTTGAGAGTAGAAGATCAAGTTTTTGTTACCAGCCTTATGGGTTGGGCCTTGTATAAACTGCTGTAGATAGTTATCTCCGACAAGATGGCAAAACGTCTCCTCGTCCGCACGTCCCCCGATGTTTATGGGTGCAGAAAAATCAAAGGTCCAGTCAATAGCAGGGAAGTTGAAATCCCCTACGAGAATTATTTGGCAAGATTCTGGTGCGCTTTACAGTGCAGAGTTCAAATTGTGCAAAACATCAGGAGTAGAATCAGGAGGACGGTAAAAAGTGTAAATCACCACAGGTTGGCAGCCTGGCCTCATCAGTTCAACTACTACAAGTTCAGTTTCTTCTCGTTCAAGATCTTGTCGACGAGTGGAATGTATTTTGGCTTTGACGGCAATAAGAACACCAGTAACAGTAACTTTAACTTGACAGTAACTTTAAAATCCCAGTGTGGAAAATCAGTTATTTTCGTTTATAGCCCATACCTCTGTACACGGTGATTTCTTCTCTTCAGCGTATTTCCATTTTTCTGACATAGAAATTATGATAATTACTTTATTTTATAGTCAGGTTTAAGAACGTATAATCAATAGACACATACACATAAATCATTAGCAATTTGCATCATCAACATAGCATCAACTCCCATGTACTTACAAGTGAATCACATTGCATCTCTTGCGTATTATATGTCGCCTTCAACTCCCATAACGTTTCCAGTTCTCCTCTTTAGCCTTTGAGTCCAAAATGTAACAAATGGAATCAATACGCATTTTTAAATGTTTTATATTCCTACATTTTAATGTAGAAAGAACAATTAGATAAAAGGTGGAATACATTGAATAGATTACGAAGCTTGGATGCCCTGCAATGTGGGAGTTTGGTAATTGATCTATCGAGAAATGTGTCTGATAGCAATAGTGAAAGACTGGAGATGCAAAAACAATGTATCACGATATTATGTACCTTTTCGTACAAGTCAATAGTCTTTGCTGTTTTCTCCTTCTGAATGTTAACATGCGCTTGCAAGGCTTGTTTTTTTGTTGACTTCCTAGAATAGGATATACAATTGGTAATCCTTTTCCCATATGAACGTTTATTGCATTAATGGGAACTAAACAAATGAAAGTTTCTTCATTATAGTTACCTATAAATAGATCTAATTCTAAAAATCCAGCATTACGGGTAACTCAAATATTTTGCTTTTTTATTTTATACTAAGAGGCTCATTGACTTCCTAATATAATATTTCCTTGATCGATGCGCGAACGCTTTCAAACTCATATCTGAGAGAGGACTGGGCACAACGCATTAGAAAAAATACAAACCTTTAGAAAAAATTTAGAAAAATTTAGAAAAAATGCAAACCTTTTTTAAGAGCCACAACCTTTTTATTTAAGTCACTTTCAGCTTTTTTTTCCTAAATGATATTTCAAAATTGGAAAAAAAACATTAGTACATTGCTGCTTTATCATCTCACCGATTTTGAATAAAAACGGGACAATTTTTTCAGTGCAAAAAATCATTGTTTTATAATATTTACCGATAACAACGGACTTTGAAAAGATAAATCAAAATCCTTCCAGCCAGGTATTAACAGGACATTTTTCTACATTTTCTGTGGATTTCAACAAGTTTAGTCCACGGGATGTTTTTTGGGAAAGGATATAAATCGGCAAAAGTTTGTCAGTTTTTGTGCAAAACTTCTAATTTTTGCTTCTGAGCACGCTAACGAAAAAATCTGAGATAATTTATTTTTATTTTTTAGCTATCAAAAGTTCATCATATTTTCAAGTGCGCCTCTAAATGTTATAGTGATTGAAATATTTTGAGGTGGTCAAATAAAATTCTGAACGTGGGTATATTTGCCTTCGCTTTGCAGCGGCCGGTTTGTTTTTATTTCACCTTCTTCGAGTTATACATATTTGCATGCTTTTAGGTCACGCAACGGACTAACCAAGCGTGAAAATATATATCACAGAACCTGTTTTCTCTCTTCCACGTTTCATTCTTTTGATATTTTTTCTGCTAGCCAAACAAATATCTGCCCTTTGCGTGATTTGCTATTATTGACGATTTTCTGCCTGTTTTTATGACACAGGAACCATATCAAGCGAAGATTTATACACGTGCAAACATTAGTGAGCATAAACAGTAATAATATTCTAGCTTTCGTTATAATCAAAGTATTTTGTCTCCACTACATATAGTTAATAACACCACACAACACTTGACGCATGGGCTGGTTGGTCAGCCTGGCCCACGATAACACATTTTATTGAAGAATTCAAAGATAATATCTATCATGACAAAATCTAAACATTATAGCCAGTCACGAAAACCCAAAACCACTTTGTGGAAAATAGGAACGTGAACCCCCTACAATTGCTATAATGCATACCTTTGGGGTTTTAAGGTTTACATGGTGAAATAACAACGATACAGTTTCTTCCATTGAGAATCCAAGCATCTGCTATATATAAATTATAGTGAAAACTTAAGCTAAATAAGTACACAGCGCGAGGCTGACCGTAGAATGACTATCACTACGGCCAACACCCTATATATACACTCTATTACACAAGGGACTAGACGCTCTATACGCACGGACTAATTAGACTCCGTGCCGGGAAAATATTAATTTATGTCAATCTCGATTGTCACAAATTTCATATTTTGTCTCCACTACATATAGTTAATAACACCACACAACACTTGACGCATGGGCTGGTTGGTCAGCCTGGCCCACGATAGACAGCTAAAGGTAGGGCTTGAGTCAGGGGCTTGAACAAATCTACAGCTGATAAATAATCCTTAGGGTAAATATCTTTAGAAGACGAAACATTCCATTTGCCATGTCGCGGCCATTTCAGAAACACCATAATATTTGGGATATCAGGAGTAGTACCACCATACCTGGAATGATGAGAACTAAAGCAAGAAATAGCTAAAACAATGTTAGCAAAAGAGAAAACAATTTCAAAATTGGTAATCTTCGTGAAGTGTGGTATCCCTTGCTCGTAGATGATGCACCTCAAAAAAGAATAAAACAACCATTACTTTATTACGCAGATCACATAAACTAAATGCCCGGCAAAGTTATACGATCTATTAAAAGATCACTTGATTTACTAAGGGATTTTTGACTGTAAAGGAGGACCAAATTACAGACTGATACAAAAATATTTGGAAATTGGATGAAATTAGATAATAGTGATACAATATTGAAAAGCATACACAAGATAAATCAAGCACCGCTACACTAAGAAGCATACACAAGATAAATCAAGCACCCCTACACTAAGGAAAACAAACTATGTAAGGATATATATGGACACTTTGCTACTTCGTTAAAACTGAAAAAGATAAATCAATTAATTAATAGCAAGATCATCAACACAATAAAAATATAAACATTTGATGAAAGTTAAAGTTCAATAAACTACCAATCGTAGGCATGTATTTGGTTTCTAAATATAAATCATTTGTAAACTTGACTCTGGGAATAAGCATTTGGGCATCAATATCTCACTCAGAGCTAAGTTCTGAGAAGTCAGTTAAATTCCGGTTTATTTTATTTTGTTTATTTCTATTATTCTTTTAATCTCTTACGAATTCGAACGCCCAATAGTGGTTCAATTGACTAGATTGCAGATGCTATAATATGGAACACTTTGCTAATTCAGTTGACGCTGGAAAATAAAAATGGCAACAATTGTTCAGGGCGTTAAGTTAAGAAAACTCTTCACTACAGATTACTTCAGTTGACGCTGAAATTAGAAACAACATAACAGTAAGCTAAGATCATCAATTGTAGAACATAAAATTTTAAAGCATTTATAAACGTCATTCATAATTTATGATTTATTTATCTTGTACGCACTTGGGTGTAGACATATTTTCAGTATCAAACTGAATAATTCACTACTGTATGCACTTTGCGATTAAGCACTTGGGCTTATACATTAAATACTTCTGCTCAACAATTGATATGGTATTTTCATTAACAAACTGAATAATTCACTACTGTATGCACTTTGCGATTAAGCACTTGGGTTTATACAGTAAATATTTCTGATCAACAATTGATATGGTATTTTCAGTATCAAGCTGAATAATTCACCACTTGTGTGTATGCCTTTTGCGATTAAGCACTTGGGCTCATACATATAAAACATTTACAAACTTCAATCATTCACCACTTCTGGGTATGTACTTGGTAAACTTTCACCGGGACCATAAATTTGGCATAAATGTATTCAACTAGAAGAAACATTTCAAGAATATAGTGAGTGATAAATATAGAATATCAATTCAAACTATTAATATAAAGTATGTTATGATTAATGGATATTAATTATATGCTACGATATCATACATGAATTTTACACAGAATATATCATTACTTACCTCCGATGTCTTATCAACGATAGTTGCCGATATATATTAGAAAAATTATTTGTAACACTCATTAAGTGACAAATTGTCATTATAATTATGTGTTCACTATGATGAATAAAGATTGATTGACAATCCACCACTTAATGTGCACCTCTACCTCATAACGACACAGATTAGTCAAAGGTGAATATGCAAATATTCCTCCGAACGCGAGGATGTGGAACGGCCGAGTTCAGTGTTGTTGCTCGTAATAGAATAAATTATCAGAAGGGATATGCGATGCTTAGATACATCTAGATTCAAATAATGTTTTCTCCAAAGTTAGGATAGGACAAGCCGTACAAATTTCACTGATATTTAGATAAAGCCTCGGACTACTGGTATGGGGAATCTAAAAAGAAATCTCTGGAGCCATTTTGAAGAAAACAAGAAAATTGTGATTTTTAAAGTTCACTTTTTGCCGTCTCTACCTACTTTCAGTTAAAAAAATATTACTCCTTTAATTTCAAAGCTATGAAACTGAAATTTTGATATGTTTATCAAAAATAATTGAGCATTAATATATAGAAAGTTCAAGGCAATCCTATGTATACTTCTCTCAAGTCTTAAGATTTTGCGTGTGCTGTACAATTATTACTTACAGTACAGTATTTGAATAGTACAGAGAAAAGTAACGACTTGATTTATAAAATAGTCATTCTCTTTACTCTGTACGGACGAGTGCAGCCACATTGACTCCAGGCTGGATAAGACCTTGTTATGCTCTTATTCGTATTTTATATACGGGTTTCTTTAATGCTAACAAGGATACATTTGTTACAGCAGTTCTCAGTCACACGTGCACCGCTCGCATAAAAAGCAACGCTAAATACGTGAAGTTGGTGGACATCAATCAAACTGTGTTTACGAGACGCATTGTCGAAACATGTCTGAATCTGGAAGCTGAATTCCCACAATAACTTATTCGTCGGATTCAGACATGTTTCGCAGCCCGACTGAAGTAAAAACACAATGCGTCTCGTAAACACAGTTTGACTGACGTCCACCAACTTAACGTTTTATGCGAGCGGTGCACGTGTGACTGAGAACTGCTGTAATCTAGCATTTGAAACTCTCTCTTCGTCGGCTGTTTTTTATGGTTTATCGCATTTCGTAATCGTCTATTCAATGCTGTACACTCAGTTCGAATAATAAAAGGGTTAGAGACTTCTAGTTCGTGCTTTACCTTCAAATATACGCACTTGCTTGCTGTAGAATGAACTCGAATATTCAAAATGGAGAGGGGTGCTCGACGGACACTTTTGAAAATGACCTTAAAAGGTACGCATAAATTAACTCGGAAACTGATTTCAGACCCTAAAAGCTACGACCACATTTAAAACATTTTCAATATGTATAATCTTAACATAGAATTTTAAGACAAAGTACGACTGATTTTAGTTTACACATGTTTCGGCGATTCAATCGCCTTCGTAAGTGATTTTAATGGCACGTTGCTGGGTATAAATATCAAGAAAATTAACATAATTACAAAAAGTATACCCATGGGAATCAATAACAATTTCAGGTTTATGTTTGATTGAAAGAGTTGTTGGTTTAACGAGGGATTGAGCTACTTAATGTGTAACGCCTCCTTTAGTTTAAGCTGGTATGTGGAGGCGGCAGTATATATTATTGTGAAACACTCCTTCACAACAATCTCTACAATTCGCAGAGCAATGTAGATGTTGGTAAATGTGTTAGGACTTATCCCGAGAGAGGTGTTCGTTTACAAATTACACGTGTTCGAAAGTGGCGGGAAGATTCCCCCACGTAACAAGCAGAACAGCTTGCGCAAATAAATTTATAAACCACACGTGAACGTAACTCTCTAGGGACAATGTCCTTCACATTAAAGAAATAACCGATCTTAAAGTTGTTTTAACAATACTAATTTAAAAATACTAATTTGATATTGATATTAGTACAATATTGATGAACTAAATTGTTGACTTTACATTCAGCGATTTTTGAAAACTGCCCAACATATGGTAGATTAAAGAAATGATCCTTAGTGATATTATTGATACTATTGTTGGTATTAGCATAAGGTCATATATTATTTTTGTGCATCACGCAGAACATTGGTTTGATGGTTTTTGTGTTTATGCTACAAAAAGCTTTCGAATGTTAAGCGAATAAATAGAAGAATCACTGATTGGAGACTTTATTTACATAAGATTTAAACTGTGTCCATTTTGTCCTGGCCGTAATACGTGGTTAACAAGTATGGAAGTTTGTCAATGGGGCCACAAAAAAGGTGGCCGTTGGCCGTATAAAGGGGTGGCCGTAAGGCGGGGTTTCACTGTATGTACAGATTGTTGATATCTTTTGGGGATGCTTTTATTTCTTGAATACAATCAAATTCATTGTTTCTTTTCAGGAAACCTGATCAAGTGTGGATTAATTCAGTTAAATACCTCGAATGTCGGCAATAAGCCAATAAAATATTTTTCATACATCACTCCTCACATGTTATTTTTTTTGTTAATTTAGGCGTTATCTTGAGGACACTTAAACTGTGAACATTTGGCTTAATCTATGTTTCTACTTTCTACTGCTTCTAAAATTAAGGGTTTAACTCATATACCCTGACAGATCAAAATATAACTTATTTCTAATTGGTTCACTTTAACGATTTATATTAAAAAATATTAAAACACAAAGTGTTCACAGTGAAAGTTCTTTCATATGGAGAGTATTTGATTTCTTGTTTGAGACTTCATAGAACAAGGTCACAAAACAAGTGAAATGAAAATATTTTGTTAAATAACAATAGTCAAAAATACAACTAATTTTAAGAAAGGTCTAACATAGATCTCACCAGTTTTGTGACTTCTCTCTAAAGATAAGTAAGTACCTTCTCATAATCACGCCCTTTTCGATGATTTCGTCTGTGCTCATTCAAAACATCAATAATATGTTGTTTTATTCCTTCGCTATCAAAGCTTGCATGCTTTTAACTGTAAATTGACACTAGAGAATCTGGAAGTGCCTCTAGGTTTTTTTTTTTTGCTTCTCTTGAAAGTTTGAAGTTAGGCAAGCCATTAGCTGGAAATTTTGCAATGGCCCCTTGTCTCACATTATTTCTCCCATCGCCATCTATTCCGGTCTTTTCTGAATCTGCAGTATGACAGCGGTTTCTCCCATAAATTCAAAATGGCGCATGTAAAATCTAAGAGGAGCTCAGTTGCTCGTGTGGACTATCTACAGCTGCATAACTTCTCCTCGGTTACGCTATACAAAACAGGAGCAAAAAAGAAAAACTTTACTTTCAACTTAGGAGGTGGAAAGGTTGATATATAAAAGATCGATCCCCCATGTGAGTATTTGCGGGTTTAACTATCTTCACAGAACATGCTCTGCAATTTTTGAGGATTTCTAACACGTGTTATTATACCCATTGCTTTTAGGCTGCTCCTTATTTCAGCCGGAGACATATTTGCTACATTTTCTTGATGAGGGCAAGCCTCTATGTTGCTTGGTCTCCTTTCTTCAGAGAGTGTAAGTTTATTGTGCGCCCTCTTCTCTTTAATTTCCTCTGTCCAGTAGATTCCAGATTGCATTCCTCTTTCGGTATTCTCTAGGGGTCCGCTCAACGTTTGCCAAATTTTCTTGTCTTTTGTTTACTAACAGAACATCTGTAGCAGCATCCCATTTATTTGATTTAAATATGTGGATGCGCCTGCAATCATCATTCTTTTTTTCAACCCCTGTTTTGTGTTATTCACAAAGTAAAAAAATATGTTTTTAGAATAATACAATATTACATAATACAATATTATCATATAGCATACAGTGTGTTACAAAAAATCATATCACACATGTCCATTGATATTTTGGAATATTTTATTGACCTAAAACACTGTATGTTATATAATAAACAGATTAATGCATGGACACTTAGTGATATAAAATTCTGCTGCACAATTTACTCAAGAAAAATTAAGTCGAACACTCAATGATACATGTCATACCTCTGTGCACCCATAAAATAATCTCTATTTATTATTATTATCCTTGTTATCTTTGGTACATGCAATTATATTTCTACACTGTTGATCTCACCTTGGCCTGAAAATTTTCTTATGCCTTTGTGGTATCTCATGAATTGTAGGACATGATAGACCATGATAGACCTGTGCGTGTAGGGATTAACCCTGGCTTTCAGGTAACCTTGGGCAGTATCTCCAATTGAGGTGAATAGATTTACCCATGCATTGGCCTGTGAATATGATAATCCAGTTGACTATTTTATGTTTATCACTATGTTGGAAACAGCAAAGCATATTTATATGAGCAATGAGCATTGAAAGTTAAATAGAAATGTTAATTACAAAAAAAATTAATTGTTACTGTTAAGCTTACTTTGTTAAAATATTCCAGAATGTGGTTTTCAGATGGATTTTCATGCTGCATCATTTTGTAGATATCATGAAAGTCCTGTAAGTATAATCACAATCATTGTTTGAGATATTGAATACATTACAAGTGTAGATATTGAAATGTCATGAATAAAATACCTTTCATAATTTAATTACTGTGGTACATGTGTTTGGTCTGATGACGTCGTCTAGCTTTGAGGGAAGAAATTCAAGCAATAATTTCTTATCAGTCCCCATTAAGCTAGTAAAGTCATAGGTAGCACTTCCACTGCCATCTGCATTCATTTTCTCCCAGACACGAAATGACACACCACAGCTGTTAATTGTATTGACAAGGGAATCTATATGTGTTCTAGTTCTAAGTCTAGGAGGTGTATCATAGTTATCTTCTCTATCCCATGCTATTGCTTCATCTACTAGGTTTAAAGTGAGTTTATCTACAAGGAAGAAGACAAGAAATTATAATATTGATACTAAATTCCCAGTTTATATCAAATACAACAAACCTGTTATTCTAAGCATCATATGAAGCTCGTCTAGAACAATATTCTCCAGGGGAATATTCAGCAAAGTTGGATGTACACATGAACACTTTCCCCTCAAGGCATCATCTTTCACATTCTCCAGGGTCCTTACCATAGGTGTTTGTAGGTAGTATGTTTCAGGCTTGGACATGTCATATCTTATTAATATAAAATAAAATATTTTACTACAAAACCATATCAATAAACCTCATCAATTAGTTTATTAGTATTGTAGTAATATATACACAAGACAACTTCAATATAATCATACCTGTCTTTCTTATGGCACAAGCACCAAATACATGCAAAGTCAGACGTAGCCCCTTTCATTCCCAGCACCAACAAAAGGAACTGCAAAATTAAACATGTAATGTTTGATGGTTATAATGCATTGTATGGGCTATGATATATGTAAAGTCTGTAAAGATATGTTGAAATGAAATATCTAAATTATTAAAATACCTTATAATCTCCACCTAAATGCATCTGAACAGGAATATTCTTGCCTTCTACATTGGCCACACCATCCTTTACTAGCTTATTTACACAGGCAAAAATCTCAGAGCATGAGGTCTTAAGTAAGTCGTAGGTTTCTTCACCTTTCACTACAGCCACAGTGTGATTGCCTGCAAAAAAAAATCTACTATATTAGAGTGAAAGTAACAAAAACTACTACAGTTATACAACATTCAATATACAACAAAGTTTAATTATTACTTCATTATATGCATATTGAAATCAAACTATAGTTTATAGCACCCTTTGGCCACGGTTGATCTTATCTGTGAGGTTATCCAAGATATTCAAACCTGTTACTCGAATGACTTTCGAGTACTCCGTTTCTTTCATTAATATGGACGAATTTCTTGTCCAACAGAAGGCGAAATTGTGATTATTTTGGAATTCTTTAGCCTTGTTAAAGAGATCTTTGGTTTTAGGACTGAGATGGTCGAATACTTTGATTTTATCGGCATTTTCCCATTCGATCTTGCTTATTTCTTTCCTTGATCTCATAACTGATTCTTTTGCAAGACGTGTAGTAAATTTACATATAATGGCTGGCGGGAAATTTGAGGCCTTTATACGGTTCGGCACTCGGTGTGCAATGTCGATGTCTTGTTCTACTACTTTGGCTCCAATTGAACTAAAGAGTTTCTGGCATGTATATGTTGCTTCCTGAGCTGTTTCAAAACGGTTTTTTTGAGGTATACCAATAATCTTTAAATTATACTGGTAACTGTAGTTATGCATGGAGTCGATGGCTTCGTTCACTTTATTGATGCTTTCTTCAAGACATCTAACTTTCGACGATAATCTTGTTATATCTTTCACAATGCCGGCTTTAAAAGCTTTTAAATCGTCGTATTCGTCAGTAAGAAAAGTTAAACTTTTGTCCATTTCATCAACCTGTGGTTTGAGTGTTTTGTCTTGATTGCTGATGGATGCCACGAAGCCAGATTCTTGTAACTTGTCTTTCAATTCTTGTAATTCCCGTGTTACTTATTTTACTTGTTCTTTAAGTTTGTTATTTTCTTTTTTCAGTTTTGATGAGCTACTATTATTTGCCATTTTAAGATGTTAATGTATAGAAAAAGAGGAAATAAATCGGTTTTAGCTGCGGAGCTAATTTAGACGCGTCCGTCTCGGACGACTGCGTATGTCTTTAAGGTTTTTGTGTTTTGTGTAGGCCATTGTGGGTGGGCGGGGAAAGGTATGTGATAATTCAGGATCATGGGTAATAAGGAACCAGAGTGATTTGATAATCTTGGATAGACGGCGTGTGAATTGATGGAAGGGAATCGTAAATGGGATGATGGGTAGGGAGTGGGTTGATGAGGTGGTGGTGTTGTGTTTGATTAGTTATTTTTGTGTTGTTTATTTGGTATGCGTTTGAATGTGTGTAGGATGTTTTCCGTTTTGTATCCTCTGGATAAAATGATGAGGTGGAGGTTGTGAAGGTGCTTGTGTAGTAGTTGGTTGTCTGTGATGAGTCGGTATCTAAGTGCCTGACTGTAAATAGTGCCCATTTTACAGTGTTTCGGATGGTGGGACGAGTTGTGTAGTAGGAGTTTGCTGTCAGTAGGCTTTGTGTAGAGTGTTGTTTTTTAGCGTGTGTTCTGGTGTTATATAAATGGTTGTGTCCAGGAAGTCTGTGTGTGGGTGAAATGGTGTGTTTGAGTTTAATGTGTGGGTGTACTGTGTTTATGTGTTGTAGAAAAGTATTGAGTGTAGATTGTCCATGGGTCCAAATAATAAAATTGTCGTCAATAAAGCGTTTCCATATGAGTGGCTGTAGTTGTGGGTTGGTTGTCAGGATGGTGTTTTCAATTTGTGCCATGAAGATGTTTGCGTAGGAAGGTGCGACCCGGGTGCCCATGGCTGTTCCATGGAGTTGGAGGTAGTGGTTGTTGTCAAATGAAAAGAAATTGTGTTTAAAGATGAAAATAAAGAATTGTTTAAAAACTTGTAGTGGTGGAAGGTTGTCGCGTGGTAGGTATGTGAGTGCGTGTAGTGCGCTGTCAATGTTTTTTTTTTTTAATACTTTTATTTCAATGATAAAACAGTACATCATTACATAATTAAAAAAATAAGCACTGTATCTTAGATTTGTTTCAATTATTTTACAATTAATGGATTCAGTACTAAGTACTGAAACCTAGATTTTTTCAATTATTTTACAATTAATGGATTTAGTACTAAGTTTTGAATCCTAGATTTTTTCTATATTTTAACAATTAATGGATTCAGTATTAAAGACGGTTTCCTTGATTTTAACGATAGCTATTGTTTACAATAATGTATTATAAATATATATAGTACTGTTATTTCTTATTAATATTTTTTACGCTGTCAATGTCTTTGTTGTGTGGTATGTTGGCGTATAGGGAGGTTAAATCTAGTGACTAATAACGTGTTGTTGGGTAGGGGGTGGGGATATGGAATAACTGTTATATGAAGTGGTTGGTGTCTTTGATGTATGAGGGGATGAGGGGTACCTTTGTTTTTAGGAAGTGGTCGACGTAGATGGAAAGGTTCTCAGTGGGGGAGTCACAGCCTGATATTATAGGTCTTCCCGGGATATTTGGTTTGTGTATTTTGAAGCACTCTTTAGTGTATCACTTAATTTAATGCACCTTAATTCCATTGTAATCTTTTGTTTGTCACACTGTTTCACGTTTTAATAAAAGTCACTCTATTTTATATTAACCAGACCATAGACAATACAATCACATTGTCCAATCACCCTCCCCCCCAAAAAAACATAAAAAAATCTTTTACGAGCTATCATTGTTTAGTATCTATCTAGATATAACATTCAAGTCAAATGTGTTTATAAAATTATGTTGATCATTGCTCATCGATTAATCATGTGCTTGCTTTGAAATGTACACGAGGCCAGTAAAAAAGTGGATTTTTTCTCCTGATGCAGTTAGCTATTGGGTGATAGTAGGTATTGGTAAAATCACTGCTATACATAATCTGTCCAGTTTGTTCATTCCTGCCAGTAATTCGTCTGTCTATGTGTTTCACTATCACATCTGTTTGTAGGTTTTTAAATTTTTCATACAATTGTGTTCCACAATCATAACACTTTTTTACTCTTTTTGGTGTGACAACTAGATGATATATATTCCAACTAAAATGCGCATTGTAATATTGTGGTTGTGGTTGTGGTTGTAGTTGTGGTTTTAGTGGTGGTTGTGGCTGCCGTTGTGGTTGCTGTTGTGATTGTGGTTGCCATTGTGGTGGTGGTGGTGGTGGTTGCCGTTGTGATTGTTGTTGTGGTTGCAGTTGTGATTGTGGTTGCCGTTGTGATGGTGGTGGTGGTTGTGGTTGCAGTTGTGGTGGTGGTTGTGGTTGCCGTTGTGGTGGGGGTTGTGGTTGTGGTTGTGTTTGCCATTGTGATGGTGGTTGTGGTTGTGCTTGTGACTGTGGTGCTGACGATTTCTTCCGATGTTGTTTTGGAGGACGATGTGAAGATTTTGGATTGATACTTCTCCCTTCTGAATTTTCACCCAACATTTCCTTTCCTAATCTTTTCCCGCACTGCACGTTACTGTCATGCTGTTTGCGTTGTAGACTCGCGAAAGAAGGACCTCTCCCTGATGTGGCGCTGCCATTATGGAGACCTTTCAATTCTACTTCAAGAATTGCATGATCTGTAACATCAGCTTCACATACATCAAGCAAAGAAAGTTTAGGTGGGTCTCTATGGGACCAGCTTGCATGAACAATCTCCGCCTGATTCATTTGTGGTGCCGTTGATTGTGTGAAAGCGCGGAAAATAAAACCTCTCCGGCTATGCCACCCAGCTAACTAAAAAATCACGCCTGTCATCCTCTTCTATAAAATTGTCCAGTTCTTGTTTAGCGGCATCATAAGCAGCGACGGTTACAGCTTTTAGGACTGCGTCGCACAGTTCTTTAAACTTTTCTCCACTTTTGTTTTCAAGTTTTTTGGATTGTTTATTTCGCTGATCCTTAAAATGAAACTTGCATGTTTTGATTTTCGTTCGTGCTTGCTCGCCGAACACTTAACAAATGCCGGCAAGATTGGCGCCATCCATGTCTGTGCACCAGCTTATAGGGTTGAAGCTCTCACCCTTTTTTTCTAATATTTCGTTCAACAAGTTCTAGAATAGCTCGACATTTTCGGTGTTTTCCCTCTCCCTTTCCATAATTGCAATTGGAATTTGCTTACGAAGGAGTGGGTGGTAAGCACTGGCAGTCAACGTGATAAACCGCGGCATCTATTGTGCTTTCCGTCAAAGTAACAAAACTCTCGACTCAGGAAACTTTGGCCTTGACGGTTCATTGAAATAGGAAGATCTATTTTAGCTTCACTTGTTTTAAACAAGAAAGAGGGCTTGTCAGGATTGCCCCTCCTGTCATTGACCTTGTAAATGTATAAACTGTCTTTTTTGTCGCAGTATTCCTTGAAGTGGACAACCGCTTCAAAATTGTCTCCATGGGTTTCTGTATTGCCCTTTAGTTTTTGTTATATTTTTCCTATTGGCCACTGGCTCAACTTCCTTTGTAATGGATTGCCAATTCAACTTTTGTCGGAAGCCAGATGTTATAACCGACGACTGTACTTCAGACGGTTTAATTTTAGGGTAATTTTTTATTAACTCCTCGATGTGTTCCTTGTTGCGATGGATGCTTTTGGCTGTTAAAGGGCATGAATGTATTCCGTAGTAGTATACTTTGACAGTATTGTTTTTATAGCTTATGTACCTTCTAGCTTACCAAGGCACAAATTCACCACTACACTTGCATGCGATGCACACACGTGATGCACACATGCGATGCACTTGAGAATTGCGAACGATTGATAACTCCATACTCAATTTTATATGGGCACTTACTGTTTGTGCATGTAAATGAACCCTTGCAATCTGCATATCTCACCCTTTGGTGACCTGTCCAATTGGATGGACAGTTTTTGTTCCATTTTCTCCCATTATTCAGTGACGTGGATAACTCTTTCTGCTTTTTATATCTAATCTCATAGGCTTTTAGACCATCTATGTCCTGTGGTAAGACATTGACAGTCTTAATAGCAACCGAATTCCATTTTTCTGGACCAATTTTTCTTTGCTTTTGCTGTGACTCTCCCTGGCTATTGCTTTCAGAACTCTCACTTCTCTCGCTTGTTGTACTCTCTGATACACCTCTTTTCTTCAACCTAGAAAATAATGCAAAAGTGTCATTATAAATGTCAAATCATGATATAACCAATATACGTTGCCATTTGGGATAGAATATCACGAAGGAGGATGTTTGAATGAATGAATATACTTTATTTAAAGAATAAAAACTGATGACCCTGTGGCCCTCTTAACATATAACTTATTACATAGATATAAATATGAATTATATACTGAAGATATACAATAAAGTACTATTATGAACTATTATAATATTTATCTTAAGAATCCTAAAAATATATAGAAATAAATAAATATTCTGTCACCCTCCCTATCCAAAAATGAATAATAAATGAAATAGATAACTAAAATAAAGTAGAAGTTATTTAAAAATGGCTAAAATATTTGTTTGATGTACTAATTATTTCTAATTTAAAAATCATTAAATTCATTAAAATTCATTATGTTAAGTTAGTTATATGGGTATAAATCTCATATTTTGTTTTTAATAGATTGGTTATGAGTTCTTTTTTGAATATTTTATCGTCTTTGCATTTTTTAAGGGTTTTCTCTAGGCTGTTCCATTCTTTAATCGATCTTACGCTAAAAGTTCGCCCGCCTTCTTTTACTTTCTTGTAGGTTTAGTTTACTAAAGCGGGTGTTCCTACAATGAACGTCCGGCAGAGTTCAGTTTGAGCATAGATTTCAGTTATTCGGGTGCATGTATATTCTTTAGTTCTTTTAAAAATTAATGTACATCTATTCACATAGGAATCTTGGTAGAAAGGTAGCCAGTTTAAGGAATTGAATAGTACCGAGCGTGATCGGGGTTCTACATCCAATATTATTGTTGCAGCTCTTTTTTGTAATTTAAGGATGGTGTTGAGATTTTCCTTGGAGGTTGATGTCCAAGTGTTAGGTTCTTATAATAAAACTGGTTTGATTACAGCGTTATATTAAATTAGTCTTTGGATTCTTTTTAAGTATGGACTTATATGTTTTAGATGACCAATTCGTTTTGATATGTTTATTGAAAGATTTTCGCAGTGGTGATTAAAGTTTAGGTCTTCGTCGATTTCTACTCCTAAAAGCTTGTGTGATCGAACTCTTTCGATCTGTGAGTTATATTATTCAATTCGATGCCAGGTGCGGATCGTCCTTACGTTTTCTTAAGCGCTTACCAGCGATCAGCATCGTTTTCGTTTTCTTTTCATTAATAACAAATCAGGGGATCTGATGCAAATCAAATCAATGGAATAGGATGGAAATTGATTTTTTTTGTTTTAATTTCACTCAAACTATTCGCTCGATTATGGTTATATTTGTTTAACAAAAACATTGGTATTCTGTTCCACCGTTGCAGTGATAAGCGTGCATATTTTTCATCTTTTCGCAATAAAAATATTTGGTTTTTCGTTAGTTGCTGACAAATTTGCTGTGAATGTCTGGATCTGCTATTGCAATTACAAGCAACATTTATGTAAAATAATATAAAAATATTCAATTCAAAATAGGCAACATTGTAATGGCTAAGGGTGATATACCTTTTACGCATTGTTCTTCCAGTTGCAAAAGCAAACACGTTCATGTCCTCATCGTCACTATCAGTACTTTCTATTTTTACTACCCTAAAAAAATGTTGGAGTTAGACAAGATAAAGAAAGAGAGAAAAGAGATATCATATATATGATGATTTCAGTAATATTGGACGGGTGGCTTTGTGGGGGTGGGGGGAGGACGGACGGAGGATTTTAGGGGGATCAGTCAATTTTCGGGAATACTAAAGGGGGGATCAGTCGTAATCTACAACATCAAAAGGGGGATCAATCAAACAAACAGACAGACAGCAAAACAAAAACCCTGAAAAACAGCCACGTGTACAATAAACCCTTCTAAACAGTGCATGCATGCGGCATGCATGTGGCATGCATGCTGCATGCATGCATGGGAATTTGCAGGCATGCATGCAGGCATGCAGCTTGCATTGCATGAGTGTGCAGGAATTTTTGCATGCATGCATGCTGTATGCATGTGACGCATGCTGCTTGCATGCATGCCTTATATATCATCTGCATGGATGCAATGCATGCTGCATGCATTATATATTAGCTGCATGCATGCAATGCATGCATAACATACATAGCTGCAATCTGCATGCATATTAATATATTAGCTGCATGCATGCATACAGATAGCTGCATGCATGCAGCTATATTGAAGCAATTGTATGCTGAGCATGCATTGTAATAGTCAATTTTCAATGCAGGCTGCATGCATTTAAAATATATTAATAGTACTGAATTAAGCAAAAAATTTGAATAAAGTGAGTGTGACTGGCTGCATGCATTGCTTAGTTTACATTTGCAATTTTTAACTAATATTGAGATAAACCCTTTTTCTCTGCTGGATTACATAATATACTTAACAATTCGCAAGCAGTTTTCCACTGTCTGTATTCTTATTGACAATGAAATTAACGTCAAAAATGTTCAAAACTCGTGTGGAACAACAAACGCAGCGAGTAAGTAAGACTTTCAAAACAAAACCGTTCATAGCGCGTGCTGGCTCAATGTGAGTGATCGGCCATTCCATGGGTTTGTCCTCAGTTATTGACAAATTGGCTCTCGACCAATCAGCATGCAAGAATTATACAAGTTATGGTAAAAACGTTTATTGAGTCACATAAATTAGATTCCAGTTTTTGGTAAATTACAAATTGTACTTGATGGATACATAAATTAGACGCCAGGGACTAGTTGTATGAAATGTAGAATTAGCACTATCCAGCATATAAAAAAACCTATGCAGTGGATAGCTTTATCTACCCTTCGTACAACCGACCCCGGAATATGGCTAGAACAAAAATAACCAATTGCCCACTCATTATAACTACTGTGAATATTTCAATAATAATCTCGTACCCAAAGCTCCATTTCGTTTGGTCAGCAACAAATAATATATAGTCTAATATGTATTTACCAAGGGTTATGGTTGGCTTAATATTCTATTGTCATTCTGTTTGGTTTTCCTGACTTCATGGAAGCTATTTGAGACATTATTATTTATGTAATGTCGTTTAATTGAATGGACCCTCAACATGAATATTGTGTGATGTTTACTGTCCAACAGCTCATGCCACTGCAATTTTTGGACGTTTTGGAGTCTGATTTCTTCGCAGGATTCCTAGTCTCCCTCGCAGCCGTTCTTAGTGTCGGGCTTCCTGTCCCTCCCCACTAACGGCTGCTTCGATTCGAACAACATTCCTTTCCCTAGTTTAGCCAATCAGCATTCCGCTCATATATCCTAGAGCGGTTCGCGCCATAAATCCTAACCAATCACAGCGAGTGTACTATCGTTTCTAGCTATGACAGATCAACTGAGGAATTTCGCACTTGGGTATTACACTGCGGGGAAGCAGAGGAGAATAAACATTTGATACACTTTCCAGTCAATCGACGAAGTCGAGTTTACTTCGCTGATCCTTAAAATACTTTTAGAGGCTTTCTTGAACTTGACAAGTTTTTTGTGGCATTGATTTTTGCATTTGACTTTCGATAAACAGGAATCGCTTTCTATTACTTTGTTTGGTAGTTCTCACATTTCCTCCATCGACAATGAGACGCCTCCAACTTTGACCTTTTAGATATCGGGTAAACGTCATGTTTACAATCTTCTGTTCGCTGATTGGCTCAAAAACATTACAAAGGGAAAGGAATGTTGTTCGAATCGAAGCAGCCGTTGTGGGGAGGGACAGGAAGCCCGACACTAAGAACGGCTGCGAGGGAGACTACAGGATTCCATGTACGCAACTTTTTTCCCTCATTTTTTGCCCGTCAGTCGGTTTCGGGCGCTGTAGTAGTCAGTGTTAATAGAATGCCTTTTTTAATTAGCAATGGTTCAATCAAATCTTAGATATCATTATTAATCCATTTCCCAACAGTTTGGTGGACTAGTTAAGTATATAATATCCTGTACATCTGTGAATGATTTTGTGGATACCATCTTTTTCTGGATTTGATCAATAAAAATGAAGGTGACAGCTTCATTCCTAAAATTTAAGAAAAAAATATATATTAAAGTTGCTCTGGCAATAAGCCAAGTATGACTATCAATACTGTACTGTGGTGCTTATTCGAGTAGGCCCTTAGCAGGATGCGGTCACATGACCTAATTTGACCTTGAATCAATAGAGCATGCTAAAATAACATTACCTGAAAGTTTGAACTCCAGAATTCTAAATTTGGAGATTGTTCTTGCTTTGTAAATACCAGTAAGAACCAGTTAAAGCCCATGTGCATCCGGGATGCATAGCACGCTTTGATTAATTTCTCACATACGGAAAATAACAATTTTTGTGAAGAAAAGTGATATCTAATAATATATGTTTCCATCGTTCGTTATGAAAGTTAATTTTCATAATTTGTTTTGATAATATAAGTTATTATCTAATTAAGCTATATCCTCATCCTGACCTTCTATAGTAATATCCATTGACGTTAACGTTTCAGATTCCATAATATCATTTAATAGTACATGAACGAAACCACAAACACTTGACAGACTGAGGCTACGCTTACACGGGACCGGACAAATTTTTGACCGGTCAAAAAAACATCCACTTACGGGTTCCGTACACACGGGACCGCGCTAAACTTGCAATAATTTGGATGCCTAACCGATCAAATATTCGATTGAACAGGACGAAAATGTTGTTCGGTTCTGTGTGAACAGCATGTGTAGGACGATTTTTTGACAAGTCAAAAACTCGTCCAGTCCCGTGTAAACCTATCCTGAATCGAACAAGCTGAGCAGCCCGTATTGCAGGATCAGGTTTCTGACCAATTAGAAAGCGACTTTAAACAATAGATATTTTCAAAACATACACAGACGGCCGCAATGCACCTTGGACTTTAAGAACCACCTTTAAGCCTAATTTCTCACTAAATACCAATTATATAAGAACCACATTAGCCTTAATGACATTTTTTTTTGATTGACAAGGTCAAATTAGGCCATGTGAACTGATGTCCTGCAATATGGAAAATTTAAGTTTACATTTCAAGCCATTCATTGATTAGAATAGTTTAAAAACAAAAATACTTGAATGTATACTTATTATCAAAGAGATCTAAGTCTGATGTTCGGGAAATATGTCTATATGATGGTATCCTGACTTAAGGTCGAAAGGAAACAAAAAGCCCCCCTTTTTGACATAGGACATAAGTAGTCGCCAGTCCTCGAACTTATTTTTTTCTTTTCATCAACATTGATTGACATGGCGTAAATCGAGAATTAACCGTTTTTTACCAGAGGATTGTATAGAAACTGACAACGGATTAACTACGTGAGGAATGAACGGTACCTCGATAGCTGAATGATTATTTAGTAAATCCGAAATAGCTAACTTGACGAAATCACGATGATCATAAGCCGATTTATTATTATCTAAATTGATATGGATAGGGGTATCTATAAAGGGGAGACGATACCCATGTTTAATAACTTCTAACGCTAACGTACTGGCGTTGATAGATTCCCAAAATGCCAAATGCCTTTCTAGTCTACCCTTAAGTATCGGGGGACTATCATTTTGCTCATATTCAAATTTGTCATCATTTTCCTCCACAAACTGCATGTCATTCACACAATAAGTAAATCGCAAGCTTTGCGCACTACACATTATAAGATAATGATACTACATACACAGTACCTTAAAGATGATTACTGATTACCTCCTGTACGCGGTGGGTTATTTACAGTAACAGTAGCACTTCTAGCCGGGTATTTTCTACAATCAGCCCTCCAATGCCCATGCAACCCGCAGGCAAAGCAAATATCGTTGGGACCGGCCTTTCTGGTCTGAAACCTATTGAACTGTGCTTGTCTGTAACTGAAAGGTAGATAGGTAGATAGGTGATGCTGACTGATTCGGTGGCTGACTCGCAGTCTGACTAGTGGGAAATTGTTGTGCTGGGGTATAAGGTTGAAATCTGATGCTGCCTCTGCCTCTTGTTTTGAGTTGATTCTTCTTTCGTAGTGCAGTTTGCTCGGCCCTCTTGATCCTTTTCTCGTCCTCGCTACCGCTTGCAAGCTCGTCTGACAAGTACTCATTAACCAGGTCCCATCCTGCCGGAGATTTATCGGCCAGCCTGAATAGAATAGAATAGAATAGAATAGAATAGAATAGAATCTTTATTTGCTCTTATATACTAATTACAATATATTGTACATTATATTATACATTTTACATTTTTTCTTTCTATATTCGTTTGTATATGTTTGTATGAGTGTTTCTATTATGTATGTTTTATAGAATATAGAAATTGAGCATGGAGGCTAAGTAAACTGGGAAGTTATCGAGTTAGCCTCCATTTAGGTTTTTGTTTAATACATAATATTCAGGTATAAAGAGCGGTAAGATTATAAACAATTTAACAAAGAGAGAAAAAACGTTCAGAAAAGAAAAAAGAGAATAGAACAGGAAAACACTAATATATACAAAATAATATTAAATATAGTTTTTGTGAAGTAAGTAATATAAATATAGATTATGTTTCTTCATAAAGGTATATATATACTATGTATCATTGTGAGTTTTGAGTACTCATTAAGTATGCTTTCACTTTTTTATCAAATGAAAGTACACTTAATATTTTAAGTTCATATGGGAGGTCAGCCCATATATTAGAGCCAGTATAAGAGAGTGATTGTTTGCCAATGTTTGTTCTAACTCTAGGTTTATATAAATTTCCTTTGGTTGCATATCGTGTATTATAGGCGTGAACATTTTTTGCTTGTGTAAATATATTATTGAATGTATTTGGCAGTAGTCCTTTGTGCCACTTATGGACGAATTTCAAAATGTGTAATCGATATACATTTTGAACTGTATGTATATTTAGCAGGTTGATGAGCGGTTTGGCACTGTCAGTGTATTTCCCATAGAGAGTAGCAAAAAATATTATTCGTATAATATGGTTTTGTTTGCATTGGACTTTTTGGATGTTTGTTTTATAAGTACTACCCCATGCCTCAATAGCATAAGAGATATAAGGATAAATCAAATTATAATAAATTTGCCTTAGTTGTTTTAGTGACAGATAGTGCCTTAACCTTAAAATTACACCTGAATTACGTGAAATTCGTGAACATATGTAAGATATTTGATGTTTCCACGACAGGGAATCATCAAGTATAACTCCAAGGTACTTGACATAATTTCTCCTTTCAAGACAAAAGAAAGAACCGTCTTTATCAGGGATTTTTATATTGATCGAAACATCCTTTTTCCTTTTAGATTTAACTATCATAAAATTTGTTTTTGTAAAGTTTAAAGAGAGCTTGTTGACATCTAGCCATACTTTGACTTTTGATAGTTCTATGTTCATTTTATTCTCAAGGGAGTTGATATTGCTATCAGACGTAAAGATATTTGTGTCGTCTGCAAAAATTTTAAAATTTAGTTTGTCAGAACAGTTTGGTAAATCATTAATGTATAACAAAAACAATAGAGGTCCCAATGTACTGCCTTGTGGTACTCCACAGGTAATTGTCTGGGAATCAGAGTATGTATCACCTAATGAGACGTATTGCTTTCGATTTTTAAGATAGCTAGAGAACCAATTTAGCGGTAGACCACGTATTCCGTAAGTTCTTAATTTGTTAAGCAATATTGAGTGATTAACGGTGTCGAATGCTTTTGATAGGTCTAAAAATACTCCACAGGTATAAAGATTGCTATCAATTGCCTTTTTTAAGTTGTCGGTGATTTCAGTTATAGCTTGCATGGTTGAATGACCTTTCCGAAAACCAAATTGATATTCATATAAAATGTTGTGTTTGTCAATATAATTGATTATCTGATTATAGACAAGTTTTTCAAATATTTGAGCAAATGTTGGTAGAGTAGAGATTGGTCTGAAATTTGATGGGTCAGTTGAATCTCCTCCTTTGTCAATAGGAGTGACTTTTGCTATTTTAAAGGCATCAGGGACAATTCCCTGATGTAAGGATATGTTAAAAATCGAAGCTAAAGGTTCAGCTATGTTGTTGCATGCTATTTTGATACATCTTCGTGGTACGCCTATCGTGGATTTGTTTTGATTTAAGTTCATGATGATATCTTCTACTTCGTGTGGGAGTATGCTTCGAAACATGAAACTGTTTTGAAAGTTTCTATTGATGTAAGTTGTTGGATCTGTAGTAACTTTCGGTAGTTTTTCTGTTAATTTTCTTCCGACATTAACAAAGTAAGAATTCAATTGATTTGCAATGCTATTTTTATCTGTGTAAGACTTATTATTATATATAAGCTTTGTAATTTTTTGTTGTTGTGTAGCACTCTGTTTTCGATTGAAAAGCAGTCCAATTAACTTCCAGGTCATTTTAAGATTTTGGCTATTAAGTTCAAACTTATCTTGAAAATATTTCTTTTTGGAGGCTTCTTTGATTTTGTTAAGTTTGTTGCTGTATGCTTTGTAAAATTTAGCTTTTCGGGGATCTTTACTTAAAAAGTGGCTACTAAACAACTTATGCCTATTTACAATTGAAGTAAGAATAGCTTTTGTGACCCACGGTTTTTTTGTTTGTTTACGTCTTTTATTTGACATTCGACGTATAGGAGCATGTTTATCAGTTATTATTTGAATAGCGTCATTAAATTTTGTCATGCTTTCATTGACGTTCATGCTAATGAGACTATCGAAATCCGCTTCTTCAATGTCTCGAAGGTATGCTTCATTATTAAATTTGGTAAAGTCTCGATAGTATTTAATGTTATCATTTCTTATAACAGTATTTGTTATTGAACAGAATATAGGTAGATGATCCGTTATGTCTGCCAAACATATCCCAGTTTTAGAAATTTTTTGAGGTACGTTAGTATATATATGATCTATTAAAGTTGATGTATGGTCGGTTATACGAGTTGCTTTGGTTATCATAGGCATATAATTAGCACTAAGTAGCATGTCAAGATAGTCTGAAGTCTTATTATCGGTATTATAGTTGAAAAGATTAACATTTATGTCTCCTAGTATAAATACTTCTTTACTACTATTATCAAGGTCATTTAATTGTTCTTTTAGCTTTTCATTGAATTCAACGCAATCTGAGGAGGGGTGCCGGTAGATACACCCTACAACAATATTCTTTTGTTTTTGCCGTGAAATTTCGATCCAGCACGATTCAAAAGCTGCAGTGGAGCATTCGAGATCATGCCTTCTAATGTAATCAAGATCTTTTGAAATGTACATACCAACTCCCCCAGAGGAGGTTTTTGAGTTGGTGTTTATGAATGAATAATTTGGTATGTTAATATTATAGATATTTTGATCTTTTAATTTGGTTTCCGAAATCGCGATTATTTCTGGTGCAGAATTAAAAGTTTCAAGTAAATCCTCTAGTAATGATAAGTTTTTTTGAAGGCTTCGGATATTGAAGTGAATTATAGAGAAACCTTTTTGATTTTTTGACTTTTGGAAAAAATTTCCTGTTTGCTTAATGATAAGTTTATTTCATTTCTTTATCTCTTTCGCCAAAGAATCTAACGAACAGTTAGCTTGGGCGTATTTCTTCTTAGCTAACGCTTTCTGCGCTGCCTCTACATGCTCAGCTAGTAACACGTTAAACTTGTGCTGCTGTTTGTTTCCCTCGTACTTGAAATTTATATCTGCCGAATCCTTTAATTTCTTGGCTGAAGAGATCGCGTCGTCCCGAAGGTCTTCCTTCAAAGATGACAGTTGCTTATCCAGATAGTCTTTGAATAATGACAAAGGATCTGCGATGCCTCGAACTGACTGAATAGCTTCTCCAGGTGCAGGGATTTCGGCTGGGTGACGCTGTTGTTAATTTATTGGCTGAAGAGATCGCGTCGTCCCGAAGGTCTTCCTTCAAAGATGACAGTTGCTTATCCAGATAGTCTTTGAATAATGACAAAGGATCTGCGATGCCTCGAACTGACTGAATATCTTCTCCAGGTGCAGGGATTTCGGCTGGGTGACGCTGTTGGAAAGTTTCCCCTATATCTCGCGGTTCGTCTTCTGATCGGAGCAATTCAGCTTCTGGTTCGACATGATCTGTAGTAGTCATTCCTTATGCTAAAGAGTTCAAAATTTGCACGACGCAACAAGGCCGTTGAACGCGAATGACTTCAACCCTTTCTGCAACTTCAACCCTTATATATTAACTGAACCGTAACTCCCTAGAGTAACATCTTACATACATTCCAATATGCATATGCGCTAGTTGGTAAACAATGCTAAATACATTTCCATCAAATGGCATCGATTAGTAGTGGTTTCAGAATCGAATCACCTTTTTTTAATTTCAGATTTCATCAGACAAATTTACCCCAAGAGTTACGACCCATCAGTCGTAAATAAAGTAATAGGCCAGGTGGCCATTGAGACAAGGGCTGGCCGCCACTCCACCGACGATGAGATCGTCAAGTCTCTATTTAAAATGTAATTTTTAAACACCAATAGTCGGTACTTGCGTGGTTATGCTTGTAATTAATCACTTTAAATAGATACTTCACGATTCCATGGGGTACGTACAGCATAATGTTGCATACTTTTAGTGTAATACTGACAGAAGCTGACCTGGAGTGCAAACAGTAGTACCGTACCGTGAAACATTGATTACTAGATTGTCCAAAATATATAGTGCTAGTTGAACAATAGGAAACTACAATAGAATGAAAGTATAAAATAGTACAATTTTAAGTATTACTAATATTTCACGGATGTATTGTTTCCACTCTTAAATAAGTCACGTCGGCAACAGTGCTACTAATTATTGCAAATTTGTATTTATTAACATTCTATTTTCATGTTTTTCATCAATCAAACTATTTTTGAATTAAAGTTTTTTCAATTGAAATTTGTATGTTTGAGAAATAACTATTGCATTATCATGCAAACCAATGCATAGTTGTACATTTTTACTGGTATGCAATAATTTGTCCACTCAAAGCATGCAAAGTAAATGCATGCAATTAGGCATTCACAATGCATGCAGTCAGCCAAAGAGGTCAAATTGTGCATGCGGCATGCATGCACTAGTGCATGAAAATGCATTGACAATGCATGCAGTCGGTCAAAAGGGGCCAAATTGCATGCACGCTGCATGCATGCAGCATGTGGCATGCATGTGGCATGTAGCATGCATGCGCTAGTTTAGAAGGGTACAGATGGTGCATTCGTTGAACACTTAGGTCTGCACTGAGGTAGTTTTTGTCTGGTGCGTCACTTCTTGAGTAATGCGAGATGTCACGCGGAAAAGATCTTATATGCTGCTTTATTTGTCATAGAAACAAGAATAGAAAATTATTTTGAAAAATTAAACGTTTAGTTTTAGTTTTCTTTGCAAGAAAGAGATGTTTCCATCTTCAGCTGAAATTATTTACAATAAATTACATGCATCATGATATATTCCTTCGCCTAAGACCATACTGATAGGTCATTTCGGATCGAAATGATCACTATGAATCATTCAATCGAAAACACGTAGGTCTCAATTAGTCTTATCCTTACTCATTTGGCTTTTTCTAATTCATATCAAGAGAAATCATTTAGGTATATATAGATAATAACTAGTCAGATGAACAAGTGTTAGCTGCGCCGTTGTTCTAAAGAAACAGCTGGGATAAAAAAGTACATTGTACACCACGAATACTTTCCGGCTCCTCATGATCATGATCATGATCATGATCATGATCATTATCATTTCCCTAATTCGATTACAATAGTTTTCTCGCGTTTTACAAGGCCGATATAATTGAAAATTAATGAATATGTTGATTTTGGGGTTGAGATCGTTGTAGTAGCGTTAAAAGTGTCAAGAATGCTTTATTCGATGTGATATGGCCAATTGTATGTTTACCAGTTGTTCCGCGAGTTTTTGATTTAGTTTCCTTTTGAATCCTTCGGAACAAAAATTTAGTGTGAAATTGAGAACAGGCGTTCCTATTGAGTTTACATCAATGGGAACAAAAAAAATGCAATTATCGGAACAATATGGTCCTCTATTTTGAACGTGTTCCTCTAATGCCTAAACAAGTCCAAGTGGTTGTTCCTATTTACATAGAATGGAACTTTTGTTCCCTTGAAATGTTCAAAAGAGGATCAATAAGTTCCTTGTTGAGTGTTTGTAGTTCCCATTAATGACAAAAGGAACGTTTGTTCCTTTGTGGATTTTTAATAAGAAACATTTTGTTCCCTTTAATGAAAACAATGCGTTCCTTTTTGTATGTAATCAGAACAAAACATTCCCGAGTACAGAAGGAACGTTTTGCGACACCACGTTTATACGTATAAATATTTCGCACGCTATTTATGTCCAGGCAAGTTTAGTAGTGATGCTTAAAATCTGCATATAGTCAAATTTTCATTTTAATCTGTTTGAGATTGTTTGAGCAAACCATTGTCCTGATTAGAATTGCATGAGCACGCCTTAAGTATAATAGGCATGATCAAACATGTTTGTCTGAAACCAGGCATGTTCGAGTTTGTGTAAACAAGCCCTAAAATGCTTAATTCTGATTGGTTCAAATTCGTAATCGAAAAGAATGCACAAAATAGTTCATATTTCAGTTCAGTCAAAGAGTCCATCATGAGTAAACGCTCTAAGCCTACAGACTGGTCAGTGAAACATGGTGCATCACCCAAACCAAAACGGTTGCACTTAGAAAAAGATGAACTGGTAGGAATTTTATCCAACTTACAAAAGCATTACCAAAGAGATTAGAAAAAGACAATGGTACAATTTATATCGGTTTAATGTTGTTTTATCCATAATTGACAAAATGTAACAATTCTGAATGTTTAATGCTGAATTAAACCATACATGAGTGGTAAATAAATATGAAAATATCTTCCATAGTTACGAAAAGCATTTTCTTGATAAATGGTTAGATTCACATATACAACTGCCAAAACGTACCGGTGGCAATTTACAGTGTGGACAATTGGCCACGTGAAATTTTACCATCTGACTGTTGGAAACAGTATGTTAACACACTTTGTGATTATGAATGTTAATTAAGTAAGTCATATTGCGTGACGGAAATGGTGTGACAGAGAGAGTATTAAAATAAACCATGTGTATAGAGTGATCAGTTTTCGTATGTATACACTGTGAAGTCATGCAACTATCTGTACTGTGATTAACGAGCGAACGTGAATAAAGTGAAAAGAGATAACCAGGAGACGTCTGAATTGATCATCGTTCGACGTTTTCGAAACAGTGGCGACCACGAAGGGACGTGAATACTGGATTTAACATGACGGAAAAACAACTAGCCGATCTCGAGAGCAAAATCAAGACGTTGAAGTTTAGATTGCACAAAAATGACGAAGTGATATCCAAAAATGATCGCCAAGCATCTGAGAGACAGCTCACATCTATCGCTGGGACAGTCACAGCTGTGAACGAGCTAAAGGAGGCGATAGAGGAGAAGAAGTTTGGCAAAGGTGAAAGTGAAGAAGACGTGAGCGAATGGAGCGCGACAATCGATAAAGAGCTTGAGAGAGCCGACGAAGAAAGGTCAAAACTGACCGATCAACTACAAGCTTTTGACCGGAAAGAACGAGATAAGGAGATGGGCGAGAAGCACGAAAAAACTATGAAGTTTGAGCGAGAGCTACTAGAACAAAAGGCCTCTTTTGAGAAGCACCGCGAAGAAGAAAAGGCCTCCGAGCAAAGGTCAACCGCTGCTAAACTGCCGAAACTTCAAATCACCAAGTTCGATGGTAAAGTAGAGAACTGGCTTCCCTTTTGGGGTAAGTTTAAAACTGAGATCGAAAAGACCAATCTGCCAAGTGTCACAAAGTTTGGCTACCTTAAGGAACTTTTAGAAAAGAATGTACGGAACGATATCGATGGGTTGCCTTTCACCGACGAGGGTTATAACAACGCCAAGGCAATCCTAGAAGCCGAATATGGTAACGAGAGTGACATAATTAATGCTTACGCAAGTAATATAATGGAACTACCAATCATTAACGAAGTCAATCCTCGTAAAGTAAAGGAATTTTACAAGCAATTGAGGTTTAATGTTCAAAGCCTAGAAACTCTTGGCCGACTAAATGACGTGAAGGGAAACGTGAGAGCGACTTTAGATAAGCTAAAAGCAATCAAGGCAGACATAGTGCGTGGACATGACAAATGGCGTGACTGGGGATTTGAGGATCTACTAGAGGAGTTAAGAAGATGGACTGATATCAATCCTGTAGAAGAGAAAGTATCGTCAAAAGCATCACAACCACAACCAAGACCAACGCCACGTACCGGGAAAATGTTCTACGCTAAAGAGGAATGTAAACACGAGACAAAGACGTGTTTGTTTTGCGATAACCCAGACCACAAAGCCATCAACTGTGATCGAATTGTAAACGCCGACGACCGGAAACGTATCCTAGCAGAAAAACGTCTATGTTTCAATTGCACTGGAGCAAAACACCGGGCCGCAGACTGCAAAAGTAGATCAGTTTGTCAAAGGTGCGGTGCTAGACACCATACTTCAATCTGTAACAAGGAGACACTCAACAAAGAACCAGGAATGACAGCTAATCATATTGGTAAGACAACCGTCGTTCATCCTGTTGTGGTAGTGAAAATTAATGGGCTCAAATTTCGAGCGTTGTTGGACAGTGGCGCAAGCCATTCGTATGCATCTTCAACGGCTATTAACCTTATAAAAGCAACACCAAAGTCTACGAGTCTACGACAAATTGCCATGTTAACTGGAATAACGACAAGAACAATGCAAACTTTTGACGTTGTTATGGAATCGGTGACAGGAGAATTTACATTGAATGTCAATGTAACTAAAGTAGAACGACGAGAGTTGTTGACTTTAGACAATCCAAAGTACAAACAGTTACTTAGCAACCATCTAAATTTGAAAGGAGTTCAAATGGACGACACGGATGACAAAGATGAACTGCCGGTTCATTTAATAATTGGAGCGAATGACTTCGCGAAAATACGCACCGGAGAACGTCTACGTGTTGGACGTCGCGGAGACCCAGTAGCAGAACTTACACGTTTTGGATGGTCAATTATGTCTCCCGGAGCTGAGCCTGGTATGACAAACGCTTACGTAGCTGTTAATTCTACTGTGGACTACGAGCAACTGTGTGCATTGGATATTCTCGGCTTAGCTGACAAACAACACGTGAATCAAGGGGATGTCTATGATGAGTTTAAGGAACAACTAGAGCGTTCACCCGAAGGATGGTACGAGACGGGACTGCCGTGGAAGAATAATTGTTCTGAATTGCCTAATAATTATGACGGTAGTGTGCGCAGACTTAGCGCACTTGTTAGAAAGCTCAAACGCACGGACATGTTAGATGATTACGATAACATAATTAGAGAACAAATAAAGGACGGTGTAGTCGAGAGAGCTCCAACAGAAGTCAAAGGGAAGGAGTGTTATATTCCCCATCGTCCAGTAATACGAGAGAATGCCGAGACTACAAAGATGCGTGTTGTGTACGATGCTTCTGCACGTGAGCGAGATGGAGTGCCATCGTTGAATGAATGTCTACATACGGGACCTTCGCTAAATAACCTGCTGTGGGGAGTCATTACGCGTCAACGATTCCACCCCGTCGCGCTTACAGGCGACTTGCGACGTGCGTTCTTACAAATAAGAGTACGAGAGGCGGATAGAGATGCGTTGAGGTTTCACTGGCTGGTGGACAAAGCGTCGCGTGAAGTGGAAGTGCTGAGGTTTACTAGAGTGGTATTTGGACTTGCGCCATCACCATTTCTTCTAAACGGAGTTCTTCAACAGCACTTGATGTCAGTGCAAGCTGAATATCCGATAAGTGTGGATGAAATCCAGCGAAGTTTGTACGTAGATGATCTGATATCGGGAGCGTCGACAGTCGAAGGAGCTAAGCAGTTAAAGGATGAAGCTGTGAAAATCTTCAGTGATGCGACATTTACGCTTCACAAATGGGGATCGAACGTGAATGAGCTCGAAAACGAGGACTGTGCTGAAAAGCATGAAGTGACGTATGCAAAAGAACAACTTGAAGGAACCTCTACACTGGAAACTAAGCTTCTTGGACTAACCTGGAAGAAGAACACAGACACACTGCAAGTGAACTTTCCCTCTGAGCCTGCAAGGGAAACCAAACGTGGAGTTCTCGCAAACCTCGCTAAGGTGTACGATCCTCTAGGGTTAGTGTCACCTGTAACTTTAGAGGGGAAACGCCTCTACAGGGAGATGTGCCTACAGAAGCTAGGGTGGGACACGCCCCTTCCTGATAGTCTAGCGAAGACGTGGAGGAGATGGGAACAAAGTGTCCCTGACTCTGTCTCTGTGTTACGCAGCCTACCCAGCTATCAAGAACCCATCAAGGAGATCCAGCTTCACGCGTTTGGGGATGCTAGTGGTCACGGAGTGTGTGCAGCGGTCTACGCCGTAGTGTCTCAAGCATCGGGGATCTCACAAGGTCTGATCACAGCGAAATCTCGCCTCGCCAAAGAAGGACTCACAATCCCTCGCTTGGATCTCGTAGCGGGACACATGGCGGTAAATCTAGCGTCTAACGTACGTAAGGCGCTAGAGGGCTTTCCATTAGCAAGCTCTACACAATGCTGGCTGGATAGCACAGTAGCCTTACACTGGATACAAGATCAGGGGGAGTATAGACAGTTCGTAGCTAATCGAGTGAGGAAGATACAAAACCACGAAGAAGCGCGTTGGAATCATGTCCCAACCACGGACAATCCGGCTGACCTTGGGAGTCGGGGGGGTTCTGTAAGTAATAATGAAATGTGGTGGTCTGGACCAGCATGGCTTCCCTATCCGGAGAAGTGGCCACCAACGATAGTCACCAAGGCGTGTTCTAGCAGTGAAGGGGAAAGGAAGGTACAACGAGAGCTTTTTGCAGTCGGGGTTGAAGCAAACAACTGCTTCGATCACGTACTCGAAAAGTTTGGCTTGCGTAAAGCCGTGAGAATTTGTGCGTGGGTCTTGCGATTCACACACAATTCTCGACATCCTTCTAAACTGAGAATCAGCGGACCGTTGACGACAGACGAAATCGCGCAACAAGAACTTAAGATGATTAAACATGCACAACGACAGTGCGCACAATCACCAAGTTTCACAGATGATAAAGAGCAGTTAAATCTACAGCTGAACCAAGATGGAGTGTGGAAGTGCCATGGTCGCATTCAAGGTGAATTCCCTATTTTCCTGTCTGACAACTCACCGTTTACGAGCGAGGTAGTGAGACACGCCCATCTATCGACACTTCATGGGGGAGTGAGTCTGACCATGGCTAAAGTACGAGAGCGATTCTGGGTGCCGCGCCTGCGAAGGTTAGCTAAAAACGTGATTAAGCATTGCTGGGGCTGCAAACGGTTTCACGCAGTACCTTTAAGCGCCCCACCAACAGGAAACTTACCCGTAGAGCGGACGCAAGGCACGACACCATTTAACGTCATCGGAGTGGACTTTGCAGGTCCAATCAAGTACAACGGTGAAGGAAAGACCGAAGAGAAAGCCTACATCATATTGTACTCGTGTTGTCTAACAAGAGGAGTGTTTCTAGAAGTCCTATTTAGCCTAGAGACAGATGAGTTCATCAAGAGTCTCAAAAGATTTATTGCAAGGAGAGGTCGTCCATCCTTGGTCTACTCTGACAATGGTTCGACGTTTGTTGCAGCATCAAAGTGGCTGAAGACCGTGCGTAAAGATGAAAGGTTCCACGAGTTCTTGAGTGAGCAAACCATCACGTGGCGTTTCAACGCGAGTCGTTCGCCGTGGTGGGGAGGTCATTTCGAACGTCTCATTGGCCTGTTCAAGTCTGCGTTCTATAAGACTGTTGGACAAGGGCATCTAAACTGGGATGAGTTGTGCGACGTTGTCCTTGACATCGAGGTTACCCTCAACAACCGACCATTGTGCTACATGGAGGAGGACCACCAGCTGCCAACCTTGACGCCAAACTCATTACTATTCCTGAACTCCAACCTACTTCCAGAGCTTCAACCCTACCACTTGGATGAAAAGGATCTTAGAAAACGAGCCAAGTTCATACAATCAACAAAGGATGCAATGTGGCGTCGTTGGACGGGGGAGTACCTGAGAGCTTTACGAGAACGACATATCATAAAGCATGGAACGAAGAAGAACCGCCTAGCAGTAGGAGATGTCGTCATCGTAAAGTCAGACGAGCGTAACCGTAATCATTGGCCTTTGGCAGTGATAACCGAATTGTACACTGGTCGAGACGGTATCGTGCGAGCAGTGAAGTTGCGCAAAGGTAAAGGACACATCGAGCGACCAATTCAGCATCTTTACCCTCTTGAGCTGTCATGTGATGTCAAGCCAGTACAGAATGGCAGTCCAGAAGTAACAGTGCCACGCCCAAGACGGGACGCTGCAGCTGCCGCTCAATTACGCATTCAAGATATTGCACAGGATCAAAATTGATCAGAAGACACATTAACGAACCTTTATAGAACTATATATAGAACATTTATTAGTATATTCAACGTTTTGTTTAGCTGTTTGCTCATCTTACATATGTCAAGTCATATGGGGGGAGTGTGTTGGAAACAGTATGTTAACACACTTTGTGATTATGAATGTTAATTAAGTAAGTCATATTGCGTGACGGAAATGGTGTGACAGAGAGAGTATTAAAATAAACCATGTGTATAGAGTGATCAGTTTTCGTATGTATACACTGTGAAGTCATGCAACTATCTGTACTGTGATTAACGAGCGAACGTGAATAAAGTGAAAAGAGATAACCAGGAGACGTCTGAATTGATCATCGTTCGACGTTTTCGAAACTGACATACTGGAAAATGTCCATGGTAATTACCAAGGACATTTTCATCAGATATGGTAAAATTTCACATGACCAACTGCTCAAAGTGGAAAATGTCCTTGGTAATTACCAAGGACATTTTCATCAGATATGGTAAATTTTAACTGACCAACTGCCTGCACTAGAAAATGTCCATGGACATTTTGATTTGATATGGTAAGATTTAACACTTTGTTGGCCGATGGGACTTTTAAGTCCACCGATTTACGTTTGATATGAACAACTGCCCGCACTGGAAAATGCTTTCAAAACCAACTGAATGGATATGTGTTAAAAATAGTTTACAATTTAGCTGAATTATAAATGGATGTTATGTTCAGCAATAATTTTGTTTCTTGTATTTCTTTCTCTGTAAAGGCCTTTGTGTAGCATTAAATAATAAGAGAAAAAGCACATATTTTATCAAATCAACAGTTTTAGATTCAAATAAAATCCAACCTTTAATAATCAGAAACATCACAACATGATGACTATAGATATCAAATATACCCCTATTTCAATAATTGTTTGCAGTCAAAGCTGCAGTCCACAATGTGAAGCATGTTAAGGAACTCAGTATTTCTTCCCTTCTTATGGATTTCTTCATAAAATATTTTTGTTTTACGAGTTTGTGTTATGTGACCATGACAAGTTGTAGCTTGTTATAGTCATATAACATAAACACATACAACCAAAATATACCACTGCAATAGCTTGTTATGGTCATAAAACATAAACAAGTACAACCAAAATATACCACTGCAATAGCTTGTTATGGTCATATAACATAAACACGTACAACCAAAATATACTACTGCAATAGCTTGTTATGGTCATATAACATAAACACGTACAACCAAAATATACTACTGCAATAGCTTGTTATGGTCATATAACATAAACACGTACAACCAAAATATACTACTGCAATAGCTTGTTATGGTCATATAACATAAACACGTACAACCAAAATATACCACTGCAATAGCTTGTTATGGTCATATAACATAAACACATACAACCAAAATATACCACTGCAATAGCTTGTTATGGTCATATATTAAAACAAGTACAACCAAAATATACTACTGCAATAGCTTGTTATGGTCATATCACATAAACATGTACAACCAAAATATACCACTGCAATAGCTTGTTATGGTCATATAACATAAAAACATACAACCAAAATATACCACTGCAATAGTTTAATATGGTCATATAACATAAATACATACAACCAAAATATACTACTGCAATAGTTTATTATGGTCATATAACATAAATACATACAACCAAAATATACTACTGCAATAGCTTGTTATAGTCATATAACATGAACACGTACGACCAAAATATACCACTGCAATAGCTTGTTATGGCCATATAACATAAACAAGTACAGCCAAAATATACTACTGCAATAGCTTGTTATGGTCATATCACATAAACATGTATAGCCAAAATATACTACTGCAATAGCTTGTTATGGTCATATAACATAAACACATACAACCAAAATATACTACTGCAATAGCTTGTTATGGTCATATCACATAAACATGTTCAACCAAAATATACCACTGCAATAGCTTGTTATGGTCATATAACATAAACACGTACAACCAAAATATACCACTGCAATAGCTTGTTGTGGTCATATAACATAAACAAGTACAACCAAAATATACTACTGCAATAGCTTGTTATGGTCATATAACATAAACACATACAACCAAAATATACCACTGCAATAGCTTGTTATGGTCATATAACATAAACACATACAACCAAAATATACCACTGCAATAGCTTGTTATGGTCATATATTAAAACAAGTACAACCAAAATATACTACTGCAATAGCTTGTTATGGTCATATCACATAAACATGTACAACCAAAATATACCACTGCAATAGCTTGTTATGGTCATATAACATAAACACATACAACCAAAATATACCACTGCAATAGTTTATTATGGTCGTATAACATAACCAAGTACAACCAAAATATACTACTGCAATAGCTTGTTATGGTCATATAACATAAACACGTACAACCAAAATATACCACTGCAATAGCTTGTTATGGCCATATAACATAAACAAGTACAACCAAAATATACTACTGCAATAGCTTGTTATGGTCATATAACATAAACACGTACAACCAAAATATACCACTGCAATAGCTTGTTATGGCCATATAACATAAACAAGTACAACCAAAATATACTACTGCAATAGCTTGTTATGGTCATATAACATAAACACATACAACCAAAATATAACCACTGCAATAGCTTGTTATGGTCATATAACATAAACACATACAACCAAAATATACCACTGCAATAGCTTGTTATGGTCATATATTAAAACAAGTACAACCAAAATATACTACTGCAATAGCTTGTTATGGTCATATCACATAAACATGTACAACCAAAATATACCACTGCAATAGCTTGTTATGGTCATATAACATAAAAACATACAACCAAAATATACCACTGCAATAGTTTAATATGGTCATATAACATAAATACATACAACCAAAATATACTACTGCAATAGTTTATTATGGTCATATAACATAAATACATACAACCAAAATATACTACTGCAATAGCTTGTTATAGTCATATAACATGAACACGTACGACCAAAATATACCACTGCAATAGCTTGTTATGGCCATATAACATAAACAAGTACAGCCAAAATATACTACTGCAATAGCTTGTTATGGTCATATCACATAAACATGTACAACCAAAATATACCACTGCAATAGCTTGTTATGGTCATATTTTAAAACAAGTACAACCAAAATATACTACTGCAATAGCTTGTTATGGTCATATCACATAAACATGTACAACCAAAATATACCACTGCAATAGCTTGTTATGGTCATATAACATAAACACATACAACCAAAATATACCACTGCAATAGTTTATTATGGTCGTATAACATAACCAAGTACAACCAAAATATACTACTGCAATAGCTTGTTATGGTCATATAACATAAACACGTACAACCAAAATATACCACTGCAATAGCTTGTTACAGTCATATAACATAAACACGTACAACCAAAATATACCACTGCAATAGTTTGTTATGGACATATAACATAAACACGTACAACTAAAATATACCACTGCAATAGTTTGTTATGGACATATAACATAAACACGTACAACTAAAATATACTACTGCAATAGTTTGTTATGGACATATAACATAAACACGTACAACTAAAATATACCACTGCAATAGTTTGTTATGGACATATAACATAAACACGTACAACTAAAATATACCACTGCAATAGTTTGTTATGGACATATAACATAAACACGTACAACTAAAATATACTACTGCAATAGTTTGTTATGGACATATAACATAAACACGTACAACTAAAATATACCACTGCAATAGTTTGTTATGGACATATAACATAAACACGTACAACTAAAATATACTACTGCAATAGTTTGTTATGGTCATATAAATATAATGAAATCATGGTAAATATTTATGATAATGAGTAAGATACTTAGAATTTTGGTACTTAAAAAATTACGTGTTTAATTTAAATATTTGAAATTTTGCTGTGAGGACGAAGACGACGAACAAGAATTAAGTTGGGACTGGGTAGATTTCAGCCTTAGTTCTCCCAATTTTCTATTAAAATTTGTTGATGTTATGCAGAGTGATTGGGGTCTTGGTCATGCTGGTCGCCTTGGATACTTGGATGCGATTAGTGACTTAATTGATTTCCGTAAAGTGAGCTCGGACACTGTTCTGCGAAATCTCACATCCACAGAAGTTTACCTAAAGGGAGCCCGCAAAACAGTTTCTAAAATGATGAGTCTGCAATGGACAATCGATCTGGACATAGACACATTGGAGGCCAAGGGACACTGGGCTACTCTAGATGAACTCTTGCACGTGGTTGCTCATCATATTCCACGTTACGAGATCGTGACGAAGTTGTGCCGAGAGACTCCTAACAGTGGAACGCCCTCGGACCTATCATTTGCCACCAAGTTCAATGCAGTGTATTTGTTCATCAAAGTCAAAGGATCGCGCCTAATGACGTATCAATATTTAACAGTAGAAATGATCGAAACAGCTAAAACTAATGGCGGTTTATCGATCAAAAACAGTTCAAGACAACGGCTAAATTTGGATTAGATTCTTTATATCTGTCTGACTCTAGTGTGCAAGTTTTAGACACGTGCATTACCCACGTGAGACTACTTTTGAACCCAGCATGCAACTATGTTCTAGTCACGAAGAAAGGGTGACAACACAACAAAATTGGTCAACTCATGAGCAAGATGGTTTTTGATGGCACTGGCAAGTACATTCACCCAACACGATATCGTCAAATCGTCGAGACTGCCAAACACCAGCAGCTCACTAACAGCGAACAAGAAATGATCACCGAAGATCAAAAGCATAGTTCGGTAGTGGCGAAAGTTCATTATCAAAAGCGACGATCACGCGATGTTGCAGCAAAAGCTCACAAATGCATGAAAAAGTTGCATGGCAAGAAGGGGACTAAATTGGATGGAGACATTTGCATGACTTAGTTGTGGTAGTTCGTCGCCTGATAAAGAAACAACAACTAATACCGATGCAGCAGACAACGAGCCAGATACTAAAAATTATAATTTGGAACAAACAACTTCTACTCCTGCTCCTACTACTACTCCCACTACTACTACTGTAAAAGCTCAATGTCGAAAAAAGAAAATACTACTCTTCACGCCAGAAGAAGATAAATGCTTAAAATATGGCCTAGAACGGTTTGGTTTTGGACAATGGTCGGCGATTTTGAGGGATCCAAACTACAAGTTTCAGACGGGAAGAACAACAAACTCGTTGCTGAATCGAGCTACTAGAAAATTTAAAGACTAAGCCAAGTAGACATGAAGTTCTTCATATACGTTTTGGGTTTATTTTGATGTATAAATTGTATAATGTCTACACGACATTCTATATATGTAAGTTGAATTTAATAAATATCACTGCATTCTAATATTATTACTTTTTATTGTTATTGTCTATATTATTAAGTTTTCAAGTTTACAGGGTCAGGATGTACGTTCAGCCGTTTCTTCCTCACCAAATACTCCAAACTCAATTAATGTCTTACAGCGACGTTCCAGTTGTTTCTGTTTTTCTCTTCTAGAGGCATGCCTAACTTGTTTTTTCTCATCCTCGGCTTTTTCAAGAAGTAGTCGCACTTGTCTCCCCTTCAAACTTATTGGGTTGTATGTTCTTAAATGTTTCCGTAATGTTACGATTTCAAGCTCGTCATCGTTGTCTACGTCAGACTTGGCCGAGTCACTATCGTCTTCGTCTTGGTTGTTCTCTGTGTCACTGGTATTATCATCGTCGCTGGTATTAACATCGTCGCTAGATTGTCCAGGAACTGGAACTTGGGAGGATTCTTCGGACAGTTGCACTGTTGTAATTTCTAATAAGTCCTGCTCTGTCAAACCTACGTCACTTGGGTTAGGTTGGCAAGAGGCACTGGGTTCTTGAGGTGATTGGCTAGCTGCCCACAGGATGCAGTCCATGGCATGCTCTCTTAGCCAACGGTTTGCTTCTGGCTTAACCTCTGGCAAGCTTTGGAAGAAGTATTTGTTCATTCGTCTGTTCATTGCTGGAATGTGCGTAGTGCCAAAGTCCATTTCACTTTGACACGTTATAAACATGGTTGATTGACAATGGAAACCCTTCGCCTGCTTCCATTTGGTGTCGTGAGACGTGTATCCACCCTGGCACAAGATTTTCCAATCGTCCACATCTAGAAGATTGTCATAGGCCTCGTCAAGGAAAAAAGCTTCTGTTTAGTTACTCTTACGATGTGGTGCATCGGTATTATTTGGAAGACGGGCGAGAATAAACTTTTTTCCCACTGTCGGATGCCCCAATCACACATGGCACAGGATCTTTGTGTGTTTTTTTTTTTTTGGACTAACCAAAGCTAGGAAGTCTCCACAGAAGCGCTGGATTTCATCTTGCAGGCTGTTACGAAGTATTTGTTCAAAATACAGAGGCTCAGGGTCTTTTGTCTTTTGTCTTTTCGTATGGCACAAACGCCCTCGGTGATTTCTGGCCAATCTGGATAAATGTCATAGAACCGTCATTAACTATAGGTTTCTTTCTTCCAGAATTGAATTGATAGACTGTTATAAGAGATGTAAGTTATAATGCAGCGTAAAAAAGTAAGCAAGACAACTTGATTAGTGGCACATGTGCATATCCGTTTTGCTCATTGAAAAATATAGAATACAGGCCTATATTAACAGTGTAACTTTTGTTGCGATCTTCTTCGTGACTATAGTGATGCAATTTGAGTTGTAACTTTTATTGCTATCCAGTAAGATAAGCTGGGCGATAACTTTCGATTGACAACCGTCGGGTTACTCTTCACCCATCCCTTGCTAGCATTACTTGCGATCTGACTAAGTAAATCCTCTTCGTCGCTACCATTATCTTGACTGGTTTTATGAGATTCTCTAGTGTTACTTCAGCGTCTGTGTGCTTATTGCGCTGAAGAAAAAAGCCACGCTCTTGATCTCTGCAATATTGAAAAAATAAGATCATTTAAAATTCGTTCATTTGATTATTAATTTACTAAAAAATAAAATATTGAAATGACTTACTACTCAGAGCCATGTCACAAACATCTCTTGTATGACATATGTTGTTCCAAGTGTTTTCCAAACCATCTTGTTGAATATTTACAGTGCACTTTGCGCTTACTACACTACACTTATTCACTACCACCGGGCTTATATAACACAACGTCGCACTCTTTATTCTTTGACTGTTAAGTTGAAGACTCGGCAGACTTGCTGTTCGCTTTGACATCCGAATGCGATCTGTTCGTTCCCTTTTTATAATGTTCGAATTAAAATGCAAATAATTTCGCAAAATATTTGCACCAAAACAAAGGAGTTTTCTTGTGAACATATTTCATCATTGTTCTATATGAGATCATTTGGGAAATCGGTACTACAATAATATAGTATTATACGTTATTAAGCAATCCAATCAGAATCCGTTTATACCGTTGTTATGTAATCATGATATTACATTTAAATTATTTGTAGACTCTTTTTATAAATATAGTGGAATATAAGGATATAACGGAATAAACGGATATTATAAAAATATATATTATAATATAATTATAATATAATTATAATATACAATATGTATAATAGTAATATCCGTAATATACTTGGTATCCTTTTTTGCCGCTGTAATAATAAAAATAGTTTAATGATTATATTTAAATTATTTGTAGACTCTTTTTATAAATATAGTGGATTATAAGGATATTACGGAATAAACGGATATTATAAAAATATATATTATAATATATAATATTATATACTATATATTATTATATAAGATTAATACTATAAAATTATAAGTGATATATATTATAACATATAATATATTACCAGGTGATCTCAAAATGCGCGCAATGCATGATTTCCGCTTCAAGAAAAGAATCAATCCCAACAACCCTCGCGCGCTTCAATTTGACACAACAAGAGCCGCCATCTTGAATTTGGGCTCAAGCCGTGTGCCTTTTTTTATAAAAACAATTGACAGGAGTTATTTTTTTCCTCTTCACTTTTATAAACTAAACAAATGTCAATGTTTACGTTACGATAATGAAAAATTGTGGATAATTCGCTTGTTTTATGGGTATTATCGTTGGGTGTCTACTCCTTTTGGTGCAAGTGGTGAAGACGAGTCCGTTCATCTCATGAAATGTTATCCGTTATAAGGCAGGAAAGCATCTGTGTCCAGGTTTGAGTAAAACTTTGATGTGTAATCTCCATTCTTTTGTATTAATAAATGTATTGTTCATGTTAAAATGTGTTTTTATTGAGTTTTTACTCTAAGATATACTATTTTACTATTTTCTCAGTTGTTTTGGCGGGAAAAGTTGGTGTACGCGCGCGCTCGCATTTTTGTAACACTGCTGTGAGCAGTGTGCAACATTTTAATTGTTTATTTTCTTGTTGCAAAGGTTTTTTATTATGAATAATTCTCTTAATACTCGTTTTCATTGTCAATCGAGTACATGTGACCACTCCTCAATTAGTTACAATAATTTACTTCGCCACTATCGTGAAAATCCACTGCACAGGCCACAAAATCTTGAAGTAAAAGTACAAGGACGACCCAAGGAAAGTGCAGATGATGTTATTTCAAAAGTTTTACATGAGCAACTAGCACCAACAACTCGATCATCTAGAGTAAAGGCTTTTGTCTCCAAACTGTCAACAGAAGAATTGAAAGAATACTGTTTGCCTAAGTTAAGTAAATCAGTAAAGCCTTGGGAGTATATTATTGAATCAGCAACTACATCCAAGGGAATTCAGACACGACATGTAGTTAACAATTTCATTGAAACAAGAAATGCTTTGGCTGTTAAATACCCTGAGCTTGTGAGTATTTTATTTAATTCAAATCAAACTGATACAACAAATCAATCAAGGAATCAGTTATCCCAAGAGCAATTATTTGAACAAATTGATGCAAACAAACATTTGGTCTGTGATTACATTCTTAACCCACAAAACAAACAGAATATCTTCAGGGATATTTTAATGCCAAAGGTTTATGAACAGAATAAGGATACATTTTTAGACTTTGGGTGTGGCGTAGTGGGGTCACTGTGTGTAAGTCAGAGGGCTACTCAAGATGTTTTACGTAATACTTGGGGCAGAAAAATGGAAGAAGTATTAGGAATTAACATATTCCCACCCAAGGATGCCATTGTTAAATGTTTGAACAAAACAAAAGAAGAGCTAGGTCAACAAGTGGGACTTGAGCTGGAAGAGAAAAGTAATGGCATTGTTGTCGCTACAGTAAATGTCCAAAAATATTTGGAATTTCTACTCTCTATGCCTGGAGTAAATGATGCCATTACTTTTCCCAAAGGGTCGCTTATGATTTACCAGTTCACTGACCTTGCCCCATGGTTGAAATGGTCACGATTCTCTAATGGTATAACCACACTTAGGGTTAAAGTTGTAGACCCCTATAATTTGCAAAGCTTAGTGATCACCTGTGGAGCATATCTAGGTCAGGATGACTATGATACCCTCAGGTTGTGTTTTCAAGATCTTTACAAACAAATTAGTAATCTTGAAGAAGTCTTTGTAAATGGCAAAAACATTGATGTGTATAAGAGAGCTACTGCAGATGGAAAGCAACGAAGAATAGACACTGGCAATAGCTCTGCCAAATCAACCTACCCCATCTGTGATGCGCCCGAGCACTGCACTCAGCTTGGTGACATGACCTTGTGTAGTCATGGTCCTACGTGGACAGTTGATGACTCACACAATTTAGAGAGTGAGTTCAACACTTGGCTTAATGGAAGGACTGATAATGCTCAAAACAGACGTGAATTTGCAAAAGGTCACTTGGGAAGTACAGGGCGTGTTAATTTAGTGGAATGTAACCTTTCTGATTACTACATTGGAGGACTCCATCTAGCCTTAAGATCAGCAGAAACCATTTGTCATCGAATAGGTCAATGTGCAACAGGTATGATAGACAGATAGAGTGCAAATTATATACCCGTGAAATAGTTAGCTGACTATTTTATAGTGCAATTATATGTTATCCTAATTCTATTGTTTTCTATTGTTTAATTAGCACTGTTTAGTACTAATTAGTACTACTTGTTTCACAGGTATATTATTTACACTCTACTGTAATAAAATTTTGAAATTAGGCAAATTGCCAGTACTGGATTCATGTAATTCAACATTAAAAGTACTACCCCAATGGTCCAGAGTACATCTACATTTACCAATAAAGTTATAAATTGCTAATAGACCTTTTTAGTGATATATAGATCGTTTTCAGTCACGTGACCAATTTTTAATTGGCGGCCATATTGGTGTACCTCGATTGGTAAACAATAGCGTGAAAGCAGTGAAGCGAAGTGCGAGCAAGATGGTGTTGTGTTTAATTTTTGGATGTGGAGCTAAAAGTGGAAGAGATCAAGGTGTATATTTTGCTAGAGTACCTCAAGTTGTTACTAACCAAGGCGAAGAAGCAGAAAAATTGTCAGAATTTAGGCGAAAGGAGTGGATAAAAGCCATAAGTAGAGAAGACCTCACGGAGTCAGTCTTGAACACAAGTCGAGTCTGCGAGAAGCATTTCGTCTCTGGCCGGGCTGCCAAAAGCTGGGACAGATACAACCCGGACTGGATTCCTTCGCTTTGTTTAGGACACCGAAAGAAACTATCGGGGGAGAAGCTTAAAGCCACCTTAGAATCCGTCGAAAAGCGAGAAGAAAGACAGAAACTTCGCGAGCTAAAGAGGGTCGAACTTGCCAGACTAGAAAGTGAGAGAATCGAGCAGGAAATCGCAGCAAAAAGACAAAAGCTCGACGAAATAGGTTTCCAAATACAAGATATTTGTTTTGAAGAGGATTTTGAAAAAGAGACAGGAGTCGCATCGCAAACAGAGGAGTTTGAGTATATGTTCGCGACAAAATCGGAAAAACCTTTCGACGAGAACTGGTTTAATGGCGACGACGAGAAAGTTTCATTTTATACTGGGTTGCCTGAGTATGATATTTTAATGACTGTATTCCGCCATGTATCTCCTCATGTCACTCGAAAGTCAATGAATATCTCGAAATTTCAAGAATTTGTCATGACACTAATAAAACTAAGACTTAATGTACCAATGCAAGACTTGGCTTATCGATTTGGCGTTTCATGTTCCTCCGTCTCGCGAATTTTTCTAGCCTGGATGGTTGTAATGGATGTACGTTTGGCACCGTACATCGTGTGGCCTGAGCGTGAACATCTTTGGCGAACAATGCCTCAATGTTTCCAGTATTCTTTTGGAAACAGAGTGACTGTGATAATTGATTGCTTTGAGGTCTTCATCAACAGACCATCAAACCTTTATGCCCGAGCCCAGACTTACTCTTCCTACAAGAGCCACAACACCGTGAAAGTCTTAATTGGAATTACTCCCCAAGGTAGCATCTCGTTTGTGTCACAAGCTTGGGGTGGGAGAACATCAGATAAATGTCTTACTGACAACTGTAAGATACTTGATAACCTTGTACCAGGAGATTTAGTAATGGCAGACCGTGGATTCACCATTCATGACAGCCTTGTATCTCAAAGAGCAGAACTTGCAATCCCTGCATTCACCAGAGGAAAGGACCAGTTAGACCCCATTGACATTGAGAAAACGCGAGGGATTGCTAATGTTCGCATCCATGTGGAACGAGTTATTGGACTACTGCGCAGGAAATACACCATACTGTCTGGCATACTTCCCATTGATTTTTTAATGTGTGACCCTCATGGAACTGAGCAGGCTGCAAAACCAATGATTGACAGGATAATCACGGTCACAGCTGCTCTCACTAATTTGTGTCCAGGGATTGTGCCATTTGATTAAGCTTGTAACACACACAGAAAATAACTGTATACGCCACAGTCTGAGGCCCTTTCAGTGATAAGGGACATTTTAGATACTCGCTTTTACACTAATCTGATATGTGATTGACTGAAGACAACATTAATTGTCAAAATTGTGATGTTACTAAATTTAAAGCTGCTACTAGCAACTAGCTAAAGCTCAGACATTAAATAAAAACAAGATAGTTAATAACTAATAGTATATTAGAAACATCAAATACAAAAGGAAAAAATGTCATTACTAAATAAGAACTATTACACTGTAACTATTTGATTCTATTTCATGGATAAAGTGTTTTCGCTTTATGAAATACATATTATATCTTATTAGACAGTTGAAGCATGTTGTCCAAGTCTTGCTCATCAGATTGATCAGGATTTGGAAGCAAGTTGTAGAAATCAGTATCTGATTTTTCTGTATGATTCATTTGATAGTCAATGTTTTATTTCTAGTGTGACACTTCAAAGTCTTCAAAGGCTCTCATGGTGGTAAAACTATTTACTGGTGAAGAATCATTCTCTTTTAAGAATATTTTACCATTGGATGTCCATAGGTACTTGAAGTCGTTATCTTTCTTGTATTTGTACGCTTTACTGAATATTTGCTTTCTCATGCTTGTTAAGGATTCATTAATGAATTTCTTGGATGGATTAGTTAACGATTTATCTGAGTTAACTGATGGTAATATCTTTGAAGTTTTACCTACCAGTTTTTTTTTGCTCTGATAAATCCTTTCTTTCATATCGCGGCGAACAAGTTTAGCAATCATTCGGTTTTTCGTTTTCTTCGTATCGGGAAGCCGATGAACTGTTGAGATCTCGTGGTCTTCCAAATTGATATCAATCGAGGAACATAACTCTTTAAACAATTTCCGAGGATTATCTTGTGGCAGACGCGGAATCCCCACTATTTCAATACAGTCTCGTCTAGAATATTGTTGCATTTCATCCAATTCTTCATCGCGAGAACTCGCTTCTTCTTTTAGCTCTGCCATTAAACTCTCTTGCTTCTTTATTTTGTGTTCTAGGGATAAGATGTGACTCTTGGACTCTTGTAGTGATCTAACCATTTCATCAAATTTTTGTGAGATAAATGTTTGAGAATTTTCGATCTGTGTATACCGATCTGAGAGTTGGTTGATAGATTGCTTCAGTTGGTCAATCTCTACTTTGATTTCGTTTCTTATTTCACTCCTAATACTAGGTAACAGTTCTTCTTTCCACATCTGTTTCATTGAGTTAATTGTAAGTTTATCTGGTTCTTTAGACATATTGATTGATGTATGGTTTGATTGATATGTAGTACTACGCCATTTTGTTCTCAGCCAACAACGTGAACACTACTCGTCCGCCATCTTGGTGATTTATTTGACTCGAATGCTATCCAGTAATGAAACAGCAGGCAATCGGTTCTTCTCGACGGCGGTGTTGATCGCGCTGCATCTTGATGTATCACTTAGGATCGTTCTTTGACTAGATATATCTTCGTCAATTTCCTCTTCATCAATTGCATCGGTATTCTCGCTGCTTTTTTTCCCTTTTGAATACGGGTTGTTTTCTTTAGATGATATGGCAGAAAAAAAGAAAGCTAATCCTGGGACGTTTGTTATTGCACTGTCACACTCAGACCTTTTTTTACAAATTAAATCCCAGGCCTTCGTCATGCTTTCGCTATTGCCTTGAACTCGCCAAACACAATTGACTGATACTATGCAAAATCGTTTTTGAACTGCTGGCATGACATAACTAACAATTGCAACCTTAATTGATTTGCTGTTGAGTTGACGTGCTGGATGTTGGGCGGCCATAGCACGAATGACCTTAAAATCTGAAAGAAGAAAAAAATATGTCAGTGTTATGTTTTGAGAAAACAAATGAAATCGTAATTGTACATTACGCAAAAGCCATGAAATACAAATATTTTCAACCTTAAGGTTCTTATTTAGTGACTATTTAGTCAGCATATACAAAGAGAAACAATGCCTCGTCATAACTTTACTTGTCTTTGATAGTAGCTACTATTCAATAAATAAAAATAATTACGCATATAATGGGTAGAATGTTTGCTCTCTCAATATTTTAAAGATATAGCCGGTGTATACTTACTATGTTCTATAACCCACTTCCTTCGTACCAGAACGATGATCTTTTTACGAAGACCTCTTTACACACTGACGGATCAAGCTTATGTGTTTGACTCCAAAATCTAATTATTTATATAGGACTGAAATGTCAGCGGTTACATTTTTGACTTAATTAGACGTATAATCATATGTGAAATAATTTACAATTGGGATTGAACAATGAAAATTGTACCACAGCAATCCCTACTCAAGATATTATACATTTTAATATATTATATTCTTAATTAATGTATTTATACATGCACCCCTTAACGACTGCAAGTCAGAAATCCGTCGATCCGTTAATACCGTTGATGCCGTGCATATGGTAGAAAAATTACATATCATGTTTGCCTATCGCTGACAGTTATGGACGGGATTGAAGGATTCAACGGATAGGACGGACATTTAACTTCCAGTTCTCTACCTTAGTAATCTTTATGATACTTTATAATATAATATATTTACATATTTACATATTTTAATTTATTTAAATATTTATACATGCACCCCTTAACGACTGCAAGTCAGAATCCGTCGATCCGTTATTACCGTTGATGCCGTGCATATGGTAGAAGAATTACATATCATATTTGCCTATCGCTCACAGTTATGGACGGGATTGAGGGATTCAACGGATAGGACGGATATTTCACTTCCAGTTCTCTACCTTAGTAATCAGTATTAGACTTTATAATATAATATAATATTAGGTAATATAATATTATATATATTATATATTATATATTATAGATTATAGATTATATATAATATATATAATATATATAATATATATAATATAATATATTTTAATTTATTTAAATATTTATACATGCTATCGCTCACAGTTATGGACGGGATTGAGGGATTCAACGGATAGGACGGATATTTCACTTCCAGTTCTCTACTTTAGTAATATATTATACTTTATAATATAATATTAGGTAATATAAGTCAGAAATCCGTCAATCCGTTATTACCGTTGATACCGTGCATATTGTAGAAGAATTACATATCATATTTGCCTATCGCTCACAGTTATGGACGGGATTGAGGGATATTTCAATTCCAGTTCTCTATTTTAGTAATATATAAGGTTGAAATATAGAGGTTTATTCATGTAGTCTGCATGTATATCTCATAGTCAACCATAAAATCAAGACAATTTATAGAGATGTCATAGTTCTTTAAGTGCCATTCCTTTCTTGTACTAGTTGGACCTATAAGCATCTGTTCCTCACAGAGAAAACAACTTTTATCTAAAGGTCTACGTGAAAGACAGCCGACGGTTTTTTAAAAACTCTTTTTTTTTGACAATTCTATTGATTGCATGTTGTTCTCAATCATGAACCCCAATATTAGCCAAAAATCAATATTGAAGGGACACAAAATGTCACGAGAATAAAAGGAACGATGACTTTAGGGAATAATTTTAGTCTTTTCAGTGTTGCATGCGAGAAAGTTTTGATGACACGCTCAACACATTGCCTAATAGCCTCCGTAGCTTGGGTTCTATCACTTTTCTCCATGGTTACATAAATCTGACTATCGTCAGCGTAAAACATGGGATGGAGGCCGCATGATACTACTATGTCCTCAATGGGAGCAACATACAGTGAAAACAGAGCCGGACCCAGTACAGATCCCTGCGGGACTCCGTAACGTAGATGGTTGATTGATGACATGACGTTATTGACTGAAACGGCTTGTGTGCGGTCGGTCAGATATGAGGTGAGCCAGTGGAGAGCCTGATCGTGAATACCAAACCTTTGGTGTAGTCTTTGTGTAAGTAAGTCGTGGTCAATTGTGTCGAATGCTGCTGATAAATCAAGCAACACAAGAACAACTTCTTTATGGTTATCAATAGCAAGGAGGATGTCGTTCGTTATACGTAACATTGCCGTTTCTGTACTGTAATCCTTGCGATAGGCTGACTGTGTAGCTGGGAGTAAGTTATATTGAGAGAGATACGAGTACAGTTGTTTTAATGCACATTTCTCCAGTACCTTGGATAGGAAAGGTAAGTTTGTAATGGGTCGATAGTTCTTTAAGTCCTCCTGGTCAAGGTCCTTCTTCTTAAGAATAGGGGTAATTCGACCATGTTTTAGAGCTGAAGGAAAGATGCCATTGGTGAGAGACGCGTTTATCAGGTCGGTAATCATAGGTAACAGAATATCCAAACAATCTTTGAGAAGTTGTGTAGGTAGAGGGTCCAACGGACAAGTTTTGGCATTAGAATCCATAATGATGGATTACAAAAGTCCAATTTTGGAGTGACAAAAGCGTGTACAAGTTTTTTCGTTGACTGCTCGTCCAAGTACTTCCTGATTTTACCAATGTTACGAATAGAAAAAGAAGCGGATTTACTTATATTGTTGATGTGAGTTGTCATATTAAGATGATTGTCCAGAACAATTCCAAGATCACACACTTCTATTTGTGGTTTAATATTAGTGTCACCAACTTGGATATTAGTAATAGGGCTAGTGTGAATACATTTTGACAATTCTATTGATTGCATGTTGTTCTCAATCATGAACCCCAATATTAGCCAAAAATCAATATTGAAGGGACACAAAATGTCACGAGAATAAAAGGAACGATGACTTTAGGGAAATGATCATGATCATTATCATGATCATTATCATGATCATTATTATGATCATTATCATTATCATTATCATTATTAGTATTATTAAAATGTCTTCAATGTGTGATTGATCAATAGGACCTGTATACCCATGGTCAATGATTAATGTCACTTCTAATAGACTGTATTAAAGCCATGTTTCCTTCTGTTAAGTGCTTCTGCATATCTACATTCTGAAGGTCAATATCAAGATTCACCATTAGATTGTACACATTTTCTGTGATATGCTTGCTGATACAATATTTCCACAAGTGCGAAAGTTTCCATTTTGAATATGAAAGGTAGAATCTACAGGGCAACCATTAGGAAACATGGTTGAGCAAATTTCTGGAAGTGTTTCTGTAAAGAATTCTTTCGAAATCGCCCCGTGTCTATTCCTTGCTCTCCAACAAAGTTGATTCTCAATGGATAATCAACTGACATATTGTCTTTATTTGCTTCTCTTCTCCAAATTGAGAGCTTTCTGGACAAGTCTGTACCTCGCCTTATAACCATATAGAACTGCCCCGTTGTATCCACTTTCTGATTTAAAAATTGGATAACTGCACACTACAAAAAGCGAGATTTACGTGCTCTTAAGAGACTGTCTCTGTAAGAACCTCATGACCCCCGGAGATTGAAAAATAGAATTCTTTCAAACTTTGTGTGTAGAATGCCTTTCATATGGGTACTTTGAAAAACGGGTTCATAATGAGTCTCTTTAAATTTTCGCTTAGTTTCAGGGGGGTCAAGTTGAAGGGCAAAATTAGGCTTTTGGCCACTTCTCGTTATTGAAATTTGACTGATGTTTGAACCTCTGTATCTCTATGAACATTTCGTTTAAAACTTATTCCTTTCAGATATTAATAGATGTATATCTCGCCAATAATGGGGCACTCTCAAAATTTTGAAAACATTTATTTAATTAGAAAAAAAAATAACTTTACGACACGCAAAAAATGAGGTTTCGCAGTTAGCTAAAATATGATCAAATATAAAAAATCACAACTCAAAAGTAGATCATTGCACGGCTATAAAATTATTATGGTAGAAAGATGAAAGATTGGTCTTTCATGAAATACAAAAACATTTTGCGGCCAGCAGGTTTTTGGCATACTATAGGTCGACGAAAATTTCATATTTTCGAGTTTTGACATATTAAGTCAAAATACGAATGTCGACATTTCGGTATAAATTTTGCATGAAATGGTCATTATTTCGTAGTTTAACTTGACTCTGGACAGTCTAAGACTTTATTTTCACTTTAAATGCTATCTAGCATGTTTTTGAGAAGAGTTTAGCAATCTCACACGCATGCTGTTAAAGATCGAATTGTCACTCGATGATCAGTAAAAATACAACAATCTGTTCGCTCACTATACATCATGATATACTAATTTTAGCAAGTAAAAACATCATTTTATGGGTAAGTTACTCTAGATGCATTCAATTGGATGATGTTATGTTTTTCCGAACAAAATAAACTAAAGAAAACTGATCTTTGTGTTGACTCACTGAACTGATAGCCGTCAGCAAAACGTGCATGATTTCGTCAATATTCTTTGGTTTCAGTCTATAGTTTTTCTCCTATTATAGGCTTTGAACAGTATTTTATGGTAGAAAGTCATTCTTGCTCATTCACGTAGGGTAAGTTCAATAAAAAGCAAAAATATTTCCTCGAAGAATGTCTCGGTCAGTTATATTTTAACAGCAATAGCCGCTGACCAGCTAAACAATGATTCCGGGCGAAATTTCGTTGACGCTGAAATCCCAACCTTAGAACAGAAAAAAAAAACTACCACTCTGGTTCAGCAAATTGCAAGGCCTTTTGCTAGGTTTCCACAATTTGCCAAGAATGTGTCTATGTCGAGGACAAACCCACCAACTTGAAACATCCTCAGATACATTAAACTTTCCTGTCCCAATCAAGTTCAGCTGATATTCCGAATAACTCTTCCCATGAAAGATGTAAGGTTAGCAGATGGCTTTTTATGTCATCTGTACATATTAGTAGTTTAAGCCCAAAAGATGATTTTCACAATTCTCGTCGGCATGAAAACTAACAGCGTTCAAAGCCGACATTTTGCACGTGTGTTTGACAGCTCAATTTGTTTTGCTGGTCAGCGGCTTTTGGTGTTAGAATACTGTACGAGACATTCGTGGAGCAAATAATGTTGCTTTTTATTGAGCTGGTCCTAAATACATTTACAAAAGTGACCTTTTACCATAAAACACTGTTCAAAGCCTATAATAGGAGAAAAACTATAGACTGAAACCAAAGAATATTGACGAAACGATGCACTTTTTGCTGACGGCTGACAGTTCAGTGAGTCAACACAAAGGTCAGTTTTCTTTAGCTTATTTTGTTCGGAAAAACATAACATCATTCAAATGAATGCATCTAGAGTAACTTACCCATAAAATGATGTTTTTACTTGCTAAAATTAGTCTATCATGATGTATAGTGAGCGAACGGATTGTTGTATTTTTACTGATCATCGAGTGACAAATCGATCTTTAACAGCATGCGTGTGAGATTGCTAAACTCTTCTCAAAAACATGCTAGATAGCATTTAAAGTGAAAATATAGTCTTAGATTGTCCAGAGTCAAGTTAAACTATGAAATAATGACCATTTCATGCAAAATTTATACCGAAATGTCGACATTCGTATTTTGACTTAATATGTCAAAACTCGAAAATATGAAATTTTCGTCGACCTATAGTATGCCAAAAACCTGCTGGCCGCAAAATGTTTTTGTATTTCATAAAAGACCAATCTGTCATCTTTCTACCATAATAATTTTATAGCCGTGTCGATGATCTACTTTTGAGTTGTGATTTTTTATATTTGATCATATTTTAGCTAACTGCGAAACCTCATTTTTTGCGTGTCGTAAAGTTATTTTTTTTTCTAATTAAATAAATGTTTTCAAAATTTTGAGAGTGCCCCATTATTGGCGAGATATACATCTATTAATATCTGAAAGGAATAAGTTTTAAATGAAATGTTCATAGAGATACAGAGGTTCAAACATCAGTCAATAACGAGAAGTGGCCAAAAGCCTAATTTTGGCCTTCAGCTTGACCCCCCTGAAACTAAGCGAAAATTTAACGAGACTCATTATGAACCCGTTTTTCAAAGTACCCATATGAAAGGCATTCTACACACAAAGTTTGAAAGAATTCTATTTTTCAATCTCCGGGGGTCATGAGGTTCTTACAGAGACAGTCTCTTAAAGGTCACGTAATGCTAGCGTTTATAACCAGTTTCAGCTGCTTTACGCGAAGATTAAATTTCGTAAGTAGCAGCTTTACGCGACATTTACGTGCGTATTTAAAGTTGGTTTAATGGCACACAAAACGCGTCATAAACGTTTGCGTAAAGCTGTTGAAATGCTTCATTTACACAACTTTAAACTAGCGTTTTTTTGTTTAAATAAGCAGAATATACAAAATTTACGCTTTTTGTGTTGCTTAAAGCAGTAAATTAATCACACTTTAAACCAAATTTACGTTTTGAATGAGCGCGTTTTTCTGCTTAAATAATGAGAATAAACGAAATTTACGGAATTTTTTTTGTCGCTTAAATTAGTCAATTAATCGCACTTTAAACCAAATTTACGTTTTCAAATAGTTTTTGCAATATAGGCTATTCATTTCAAAAAATACTTTTATGAATTGGCAAACAAATATTCATGGTTCATGTATACATATATATATTTGTATAAAATAAGTCACTCAAACATGTAAGTTTTAAATCTTTTTTTATTTAAAATTACCTCCATAGCATAATTTGTTGATTTAAATTTTATATTATTTACAATCATAAAAATGTTTCAAGAGTAAAAAAAAATGCTTCTCCATTCCATTACAGTATAAAATATTGTCACATTTGCCGGGAACAAGTAAAATAAAAACATGTACGCTCTTACAGTGAGGGCACTCAAACCGTAAACACTATGTTTGGTTGAAAACTCAGTCAGTATAAAGCAAACAGTATAACCTTGGAACAGCATGAAAAAGTCACGGTTTGCGTGCCCTCATTGTAAAATAAAATTAGATCCTAGAAGACTGGTGATACATTATTGAAGATAAAGCAATAATATAGCAAACAGTTAATATAACAAGCGAGATGTTGTGCCGTCCAGAAAATAAGTTAAACTACCATATATCTTCAATGCCCGGCGTCAATGTTATAGAGCAAAATACATCTAGGGAAATCGTTTCTAAATTGGTGTTTATAACATTCAAATATCCTCGCAGTGACTAACCCGTGACTTATAGCAGTTACAGTTTATAAATAAAAAAAGATACTTTTTGGCGGTATTTTCTAGCATTCAACGGCAATGAATTACCGAACAACTTTTCAACTGTAATCAAGTCTAAATAGACATTAAAACACTAGAAAGAAGTAATATAAACCTTCTATTAATCAACCTTCTTGTTTAGAATGTGATCTAGTCATCCATCATTTAAATTAGGTCCAGTTTCAGCTTTGCATTTGTAAGACTTGTAATCTTTCGCTCATGTGTCTTCTTCTCCTTGTAGTCAGCTTTGAGTGTTCATATCCTTTCATTATAGCACTTAAATAATAGATTTAGCTCTACCCATTTGACTTTTTGTATACTATACAACTTCTGTTTACGACTGACGATCTTTAGAAGAACTAAACGGTGCTTATTGAGAATGGAAAAAGCATCTTTATCAAGCGACCAAACTCTGTTTTTGTCTTACTCGTAGCCACGCGGAATATGTCGTTAGACCGTGACTGTGATTATTCAAATTTGGCGCATCTAGAAACGAGAAAACGAGAAAACAAAATATAAGCTGAGAAAACAGAAATAACAAACGCTTGAGATCTTAGAAGGAAAGAAAAATCGCACCTTCCCCCACCGACAAAACTGAACACTTGCAAATTATTCATAATAGCACTCACCTGGAACAACACGAACATTAGCCGACCGAACGAAGCCGGTTCGAGAATCAATTCATTAGCGCCGTTCATAACAAACTTTGAAGCCAAACAGATATACCTCCACATTTCGTCTTACTACTTTGAAACAAAGGCCCTTAAAAACCAGCTGAATTGTTAAGAAAGTTAAGGAAGGAATAAGCTAGTTGTCACTAGTTAGTTTTCTTAATATTTTTTCGCGTATTAAAAAGTAAACGGGGAATCTATGAATTTAAAAGTTTTGATATTTTCATAGCGCTTTTGTTGTTCTAGCAAAAACTCAGTTCCTTTTATAGGTATAGCTTTGAAATTGAAGCTGTATATTACTGAAATAATGTTTATTCTTAAGTTTAAAAATTGGGGAAATCGGTTAAGTATTTGTGAATTTTTTAACGCATGTTTATCAATGTTTATAAATTAAAGGTTTTATGGTCGATTTTTAAATCAGTCTTGTAACTTTACTCCCGCTCTATAAATTTTCTTCAAACTTGATACACTGCAAGATGAGTATCAATTTATTAGAAATCTGATGTTTCATAAAAATCGATAGATTATTTTCCGAGCTAGAGCGCAATATTTGGAAATATCATTGTTAGAAAATCGGCTGGTAACGGCAAACGCGGCTCTGAAATAAAATTTCGAATTATCTGTTAGAAACCTAAATACTTCAAGTAACACATATGTAAAATTTAGATTCATTGGTGGGGTTTTGACGCGAACGGCTGTATCTCCACTGGTACATGGTCTAGCGCAGAAATATTTCTAGAGCAGAAAAAGTGTTCCATATAGAACAGTTTGATGGAATAAAATTTTGGGGCAATTCATAATTGATCTTTTGAGAGCTTCGAATACATACCCTATTTTCACCCACATTCGACATACAATTGTGCATGGCTATTGTTTACGTTGCCAAAAATTAGATACAAAAACTTGAACTCTATTCAAAGCTAAAGGCTTAAAAGACATTTAAAAGTGTTTGATTATTACAAATATCGTCTTTCTTACCTTTCTGGAGAAGTTTGTGGTATATAAACAGACCGAGTTTGCCAGCGTTGAGCCGTGAGAACGGCCGACATACGACAGTGAAGACTGCGTGACATAACCCACAGGTAGCCCATGTCGACTATAACGTAAAAGTAGTGTTTAAACGAATAAAAGTACATAAGATTAATCACTTTTAAAGGTTTTTTCATTAGTATAATTACTTTTTCGCTAAAGTATTTAGAGATATTTTAAATCTTTCTTTGGTGTAATTGTTATATTAATTAAAAATTGCAGAGAAAACCAAAAGAAAAAAAGAAAACCACATCGGGCAATTGCGTGCGCTTTTGGAAAAAGTAATTAATTAGTTTTTCTTTGAAAGTTTTATTATCAATTTTGAAATAATCACCTTTGTAAAAAAAAAATATTATACTCAAGATCATCCGTGATGAATATCACGTTTTTGACAATTTTCAATTTTCAATTTTCGAATCCCATTTCCCAGTTTATATTTGGACCCAATCCCATTCAAAAATCACATAATCCCATCAGTTTTGCTCAAGTTTTCAATCCCATTCCCATTTTCTATTGTTCTTTTATTTGTAAATCCCAGTCCCACTGCATCCAATCCCATTTTCCCGGTCAAAAATAAGGCCAATCCCAGGTCCCATTTTACCCCTTGAGGACCTTCATACTAGAGCCACATGGGGTTTGACATACGCTAAATAGCTTCAAACAGCCATTCGCGGCAATAAAATTTCTTATAAATCTTGATGTGATTCATATGGCAAATTATCTTTTAAAGCGAGGACTACAAACAACACGGTTGTAACTTGTTTACAACTGATGACTAATGTTCTGCAACCGGACAAAGTTTGTTTATTTTGGGCCAAAAGTGAAAACAGAGCAAGTTTTGCCAGAAAATTATGTAATCATCACCCATAAGAAATGGCCCGTCATAAAATATTAAAAGAAAATAAAAAGCTTTTTTAATATCTGGCACTTTAATCTCAAATCAGATAAACGTCAGGTATAAAAGGTTTATTTATAATCTAATAACTTGATTGAATACAATAAAGTTCACCGCATGGGATTCCTGTGTGTAACGCCATCTTGTAGTCTGAGACAGTTGACTTCGTTCACACAATGCTCTTCCGAAACAGTTCCAAATCTTGGTCACTTGCCTAAAAAAAAGCTCTTTAAATTGATTATATCCTGCATTTAGGGTAAGTTACAATTCAAGTGACAGTATGTTATCATATTTATGCTCAAATGTCGAAGCCGTTGCACAAAGTGACCGAACTGCGAGAAGTTACTTATCGACTGTCAAGTAATTTATCCTAAAAGTTTGAAAAAATTAGTTGAATTTCTCACTTAACACAATCAGAGTTTGATGAAAGTCATTATTATGCAAGATAGTTTGAATAACAAACTTATTTTTACAGACTCAGAATTTTGCCCTTCGCCGTCCATAAAGATTGCGTGAAAAACAATACCGTAACTCGTCAAATTTTGGCATTATGAGCCTATGAATTATCGACTCTATTAAGACTGTTTTTAAGTGGCCCCAAAATTTTATTTTATATATCGAAAGAAGGGATGTTTGTCTTTATTTTAGAAGTATTTAAATGTTCAGGATCACCATACCAGCGGAGATATTTTAGCGTAAAGTTAGACAATTGTCCCCATTCTCGAAAAATAAAGACCCAATGAGTCTAGGATTTATTTTGAAGTAATAGCACCCTAAATGCTATAATCTGGGAAAGTGTGAAGGATTTTCATTTTTCAGCTCTTCCTACGATGTTCGGTTTTTATGGACGTTCTCTCTTAAAGTGTTTTACACTCACCATTCCAATGTATGATTTCATCCTCAAAGAACAGTCATTCACTGACATCTTTTGGATTGCTCCATCCACATCTCCTGTTGCCAAATAATGGTACACTGAGGGGCTGAAGACACGCCTGGCACGAACGGTCTCAAAATCGCTCATTCGAATCGTCCGAAGTTTTTTTTTGGACGTTGCCAATTTTTGGGGAGACTGGGACCGAATGTGTGCATTTCGATTTCATTCAACTTTTGTCTGCTTAAAGTCTGATAACGAAATGAAATCTTGTTGATTTTTGTTTTCTAAAGTTCGACCTGGATTAGATGTAAACGGCGCAAAGAAAATGCCAAGATTCGGCATTGGCGCGTACATGAAGAGGAAGAAGTTACTAAGGGAGAAAGTAGTGATGGAACATCGAAAGATCATGGAAAAAAAGGAAGAACTACTTAAGAAGAATAAGAATATGGAGAGGATGGAGAAGAAACGTCGAAGGGTTGATTGCAAGGTAGTCAATTAAGCTTTATAAGCCGAAATAGCTTTTATTCAATTAAGTAAACAATTTACAGGATTACTATAAAGATATATGGTTGTATTGGAAATTGGTGGTTTCGCACAAAAGCTGAATTAGGTTAAAGCCTAACTGAGGATTAAGCTTACTTGTTGAGCAAATTGATAAGTTTGAACTGCTATTCAGTGTAAAATACAAAAATGGTTATTAAGCTTATTGAGAAACCACAAAAAAACACATGACAAATTGCTTATTTTGTAAGCTTATTTTGCATCACATAAACTTATAACCACTGTCAATTGCTTAACTGTTTACTCTTAGCAAGCTTAAGTGTCATTGTCAGAGAAAACCGGGCAGAGCCCGCGGATGGGGGTCGTCCGATTTGCTTCAAATTTATACCATAGATTCTCCTTCGGAAATGATTAAGAATGATGGGTTTCTTTGATAAATTTATTGATTTGGTTCCGGATTTGACCACCCCCCCTTGTTTTGGCCAATTTGCATAAGAAATTAATGGCGAATTTAGTGCAAATTTCATCGAATTTTTGACCTACTTCTCATTGATTGTCAACGCTCATATCTTTTGTACGCAATATTCTACATCTGATTAAACGATTACCAAAAGATAAGCTGTTTTGATCAAATTTGGTTTTAACTACGAATATTCGTATTTTGCTCCTGAGCTGCTTCGAAAAATATGGTAATTTGTTGTCATTTTCAAAAAATATTTTCTCCCATGTGCGCGAACGAATTTTGAAGTAAAACCTCTTAGTTTGTAGAGTATTTATACTAGATTGAATTCAAGTAAAACTTAGATTGGGACCTTTCAATACGATTTTACAAGAGACCATAACGTCTGGCTAAAATGTGCATAATTTAACCACAATTTGTCTACATTCCACAAATGTGTCGCATCGAAAATTGCAGAAATATGTGATTTAGTTTTCAGATTCTGTTTTATAGACCTCAGAATCATGCTTCTGATGTAGAAACATCTAATCAAAACAACAGTATCGTATTTTGACAATTTTTATCTAGCGATAACTGAAATGTAAACTCGAAATTATATTTTGATATGCTAATAAGCTTACGATCTAACTTTTAAAATCTTTACGTCAAAATGCCGGTAAACAGTGACTTGTGAAACAGCAAAAATAAACAGGGAGGAGGGAGACAAAGAGGTAAAAATAGACGGAGGATGGAGAATTAAAATATAAAGGTAGGAGTGAGAAGGTCGATTTTACTTTATTAATTACTGAACTGCGCAAGGTCTTATAGGACTGATTGAAATATTATTTGGGCCAATTTTATGCGAACAGCTTATCTCTGAAATACAAATTGCAAACCACTAAAAAGTTCAAATTTGTACCATTTGCACTCTAATGAATAGCCTCAATAGCAATTCATAAAGAAAGAACAAAGAAAATCAGAAAGGAGTGACAAATGATCGATAAAATATGGGAAGAGGGAGAAAAATGCTATAAAATTGTTGATGAAGGACATTTTTTTGCCTGTTCCTCTCCCTAGCTCTCCTTCAATTGGCTCCAAATATTGATTTCTTTGACTACATGTGCGTGGATTTTTGCTCTTCACTATGAGTTGTAATAATTGTACTTGTGGGAAGAGAGGAGATGAACAGGGATTAAAATATCCCTCCTCTCTAATTTGTTGGTCCATTTATCCCTTCTCCCTGAATTATAATTATTATTATTATTATTATTATTATTATTATTATTATTATTATTATTATTATTATTATTATTATTATTATTATTATTATTATTATTATTATTATTATTATTATTATTATTATTATTATTATTATTATTATTATTATTATTATTATTATTATTATTATTATTATAACTAATTAGTAAAAATCAACCTCTCCCTCCTCTCTTTATATTTTATTTCTACTATTTTACTTATCTGTTTTTCTCCCTCCTTCCTGTTCATTTTTGCTGTTTCTCCCTCCTCCATTATCGTTCCACTCCTCTCTGTGTACAAGATGATCATCTTGGACAGTTATATCAGTCACCTTGTTTGCCCATTTACAAATGTAATTCTTATTTTGTCATGCGTTGATTTTGATTCAAACAGTCTTTTATGTTGGCCGGTTTCCAGATGCTTGTCTAACTCGGACTGGGATGTGAAAGTCAGAATACACACCAACTCTATGCAGGAAGATATATTCTTTGTTTGCAAGTGACGTCACCACCAAGCCGAAATATTTTTTATATCTCGTATTAAAACATGCACTAAATATGTTATAGTTTACTGTTTTTAAAAAACATTTCTAAAGTTTGGGTTTATAAAAGTCTTTAGTTCCTGAGATATTCAAGTAATACCGGTCACGTATCCGAATCGGGCGATAAAAATAAAAATCAAGAATAATTTGTGCTTTTTGAAAACATTTGGTTCGTAAAGACTTTTAGCATCTAACTGGCAAGTATATTTTAACGAAATCTTTTAAAAATGATTCAGCTTCCCTTCATATATTAGACCTTTGAAGTTGTGTCCGCCATCTTGGAGGATATGAGATGTCCTCCAGCATGGCCGCTCCATACATTCTTACCAAATATCGCGCAACTTTGATCGCGAATAATTCTGCATCCAAATTCTCTACAGATTCGGTCAACATACTCTGTTTTGAATGCTCTAAAAGAATATGAATGTCATTTTTCAATACGACTAAGCTTGTGGAGGCGTCCGGAATCAATATTATATGCCTTCCATACTCTAATTCCTGTTCTCTCAAACTCTTTTTAAAAATTTTGCTAAAAGAACCTCTTGCATTGAAGACAAGTAAACGTATAAACTGAAACACTAAATCATAAAGTATGCACAAACTGACTCTGAATAGTGTAGATATCTCTCTACGAGTCTTTGCTAAGACAGGGAACCCCAGCCTAGAAACGTTTGTTGTAAAATTTAATGAGGGGGGGGGGGGGGGGGGGGGGCGTAAGGGGGATTTGGAAACCGAAAAACCGCACAAAAAAATAGACAAAAACCGCAAGACCCCATAAAATCTTGCTAAAAAGCTGTAACCGCAATAAATAAATAAATCTTGACCAAAACAAAACAACCGGAAGTGAAATGTTGTGAATGATAATTTTTTTCAGAGAAAAACGATTTATCCCCGTTCAACAAGTCCAAAAATGACAAAGAAACCACAAACCGCTCAGCTTTGTAAAACCGCAAAACCGCACTTGGAAGAAACACCAGCAAAACCCCACCAAAAATTACGCGAAACCGCATAACCGCAAACCCTTACACCCCCATTTCCCAGAAAATCATTAATTGTTTATTTTAGTAAATACCTTATAGTCTTCATTAAACTAGTATAGTCTATTATTACATGATTACATCGGTTTTCATTGTTACTTTTAGGGCTTTATATCGCGTATTACCCTGTTCATTATCAATTCAAGGGCTTTATACAGATATTGCCCCCATTTGAGGGCAATATCTATATATTGCCCTTGAATACTAATGTATATTGCCCTTGAATACCAATGACCTAATCCCTATATTATCCTTGTCATTTCCGTTCTTTTTCAACTTTATATGTAACGTTAAACTTAGAAATTTTCTAGTTGCGAACATTTAACGGATAAAAAATCATCTGATAGAGTGACCCTTTCGAGAATCGAGCCCCGAACCCTTTGCTTACAAATCCTGACCCTAACACTTTATGCTAACTGTCCGATCGATGTCAGGTGGTGAGAAGAAAACGTATTCATTTGTTCGTTACAGTTCATTAGTATTGTAGTGTACAACACAACTAAAAGCCCATTGTTTGGATTGTATTCTCATTGGAAACCAAAAAAATAATCAGCTTGATGATGCCTTTTGGGACATGAAGTTGTGTGAAAACCTATTCAATCATGTAATAAGTCATGCACTAAAAATAAAAACAAACAATTCAAGAATCTTCTGAAGAATATATTTGTCGTCTTGAAAACGACTTGCATCGATAAAAGTATATGGCGTAAAAACCCAAATGTTGCATACAAAATTTAATACAAGGCCTTTTTGGAAAACCTCTGTAAATCATGTAATAAGTCAGATAAATACCTCGAACGTCGGCAATAAGCCTATAAAGCCCTCGGGGCCTACGGCCCCTCGGGCTTTATACGGCTTATTGCCTCCGTTCTCGGTATTTATCTCTTACATATAGTCTTCATTAAACTATGAAAACACATAGTTATTTTTTTTACTGGTTGTACTAATTGTATACTGAGTTTAATTTCTTTTAAAATATGTTCAGTATGATTTGGTTTATTTATAATACTGTATTACTATTTTATTACGATCAACTGTGTGAGTTTGCTATCAATTTTACTGTTTACCCTAACCGGCATTTTGACTTAGAGATTTTAAAAGTTAGATCGTAAGCTTATTAGCATATCAAAATATAATTTCGAGTTTACATTTCAGTTATCGCTAGATAAAAAATTGTCAAAATACGATACTGTTGTTTTGATTAGATGTTTCTACATCAGAAGCATGATTCTGAGGTCTATAAAACAGAATCTGAAAACTAAATCACATATTTCTGCAATTTTCGATGCGACACATTTGTGGAATGTAGACAAATTGTGGTTAAATTATGCACATTTTAGCCAGACGTTATGGTCTCTTGTAAAATCGTATTGAAAGGTCCCAATCTAAGTTTTACTTGAATTCAATCTAGTATAAATACTCTACAAACTAAGAGGTTTTACTTCAAAATTCGTTCGCGCACATGGGAGAAAATATTTTTTGAAAATGACAACAAATTACCATATTTTTCGAAGCAGCTCAGGAGCAAAATACGAATATTCGTAGTTAAAACCAAATTTGATCAAAACAGCTTATCTTTTGGTAATCGTTTAATCAGATGTAGAATATTGCGTACAAAAGATATGAGCGTTGACAATCAATGAGAAGTAGGTCAAAAATTCGATGAAATTTGCACTAAATTCGCCATTAATTTCTTATGCAAATTGGCCAAAACAAGGGGGGGGTGGTCAAATCCGGAACCAAATCAATAAATTTATCAAAGAAACCCATCATTCTTAATCATTTCCGAAGGAGAATCTATGGTATAAATTTGAAGCAAATCGGACGACCCCCATCCGCGGGCTCTGCCCGGTTTTCTCTGACAATGACACTTAAGTTATGATTAGTAATTTTTGTTTTAATTTATCATTTTAAGCTAAGGTAGACTTAAATTAAAACCTTGATTTATTTGCATCCTAATTACATTCTAAATCATTTAAATAAGGTAGAGGAATTAGTCAGGGAGATAGAGGAGCTGGAGAGTATTGGTAGTGAGTTACAATCTGCATGTCCATGCAAAAAGCGAAGAGAAGAACAGTGCAAAGCAAGAACACCAACAAAGATAAAGGAGGATGGAAAGTTGAATATCAGTAAGGCCACTGAAAGAAGAAGAAGAAGAAAATTGTTTTTTAAGGCTAAGAAGATTCATGGAGGAAAAGATGCAGCAGAGATTGGTCTATGCCACACAGTTACAAGGAAATGCAGTGCTGATAATATAACTAAAGTATTTGAAAATAGCTCTAAGATAAATAAGAAAGTACTACCAAAAATATATCATAAACAGGCTATAAAATATGAGAAAACTGATGAAAATATGATTCGTAGTATAGCTACCTATTATAGTGGTGGAGTCATGGGTAAGCAAAAGTATAGATCTGTATACCGTAACACTAGTTACGCACAAGGTAGAAGGATTGCTGTCAATAATTGTAGAGTACCTAGATTAGTGCCATATAATAAGCTCATGCCATTCATCAAGAATATAGATATTGGTCAGTTGTATAGTGTAAGGGACACTCTTTGCCAAGGTATGCCAGAGGAAGATAAAGTTAATGGAGTGTACCGCTCTTTAAAAGAGCTTTTAGTTAAACTTGCAGAATTTTATTTGGACCAGTCTGTGTATAAATTAATTTGGTTCAATAATCATTGTAACAGGTTTCTTGTTTCACTAGGTGGAGATGGGGCTCCTTTTGGGAATGACGATGTGTCTTGTTCCTGGTGGTTCCGCAGGTGGTGAAAGTACATAGAGGCCTTGGACCTATGATGAACGCGTTAAAATTGTCAAAGAAGTGGAAACATTCAAAAAAACCTTGTCTAAGTCCAAAGTCTCTTACAAGACAAAAAGAAACAAGATCACTACTTTCATATCTGGAAAAAAAAGCCGCCAGGAATTTATACCCAAAATAGGTAAGTTAATCCAGTCTGCACATATTGATCCTTTACATCTCAAAAACAATGCCTGTGCCCTTGCTCATCGACTCCTTTTAAATGAAGTAATACATATGTCAAAACTATCTTCAAATGTCACTTTTAATATGATGCCAAAGGGATCTCCCATTTGTAAGTATATAGGTGCTATGCGCACTCAATGTAATCTTAACAGACTAGCTAAGAAGATTGTTAAGTGGTTTGACGAATTAAGAGATGCTGGAAAACCATTTGAGTACAGATTTACGGGAAAAGACTCATGTTTTTACATCACTTTAACTATCTGATCAATGCTGTGCTGCCATTGGCAGTACAAACAGAGAGGGAAACGGTAATACTTTGTGTTATTTCATATATGTGTTTGTGCCTAAGAGATTGTGTTTCGCTATTTAACAGGCTTGTAATTGACCAAGAGCAGGTAAGTGAATTGAAAACCCTCTGTTATCAGTATTATTGTGTGAACTACTTATATCTCAGCGTTACACCAACATATTGGCATATTGGATATGTTATTCCCATCCATGTTGAAGATATGTTGAAGAAGTATGGAATGGGTCTCTCTCTTAACTCCATGGAGGGGAGAGAGGCCAAGCATATATCCATATCTTCTTACAGTAAAAACACAATCTTCAAACAAAGATGGGAACAAGTATTTTTACATAAATATGTGTCCCTTATCTGGTTGAGGCAGAGAAAGTACAACTGGGGCAACCAAAAGAAGCCCAAGACAACATCTTACATCCCTAAATCTGCTGAAAGTCCAGATAACTGTATCTGTGGTCTACTGAAGGTAGAAGGAGAGGATAAGTGCTCTGTTTGTTCCCATAGGCTCATGGATAAAATTAAGTTAAGTGTGCAAATGAAGAAGTCTTTATTTACTTCAAAACATTAATTATTGTTCAGTTCTAACCTAACATTTGCTGCAGCTAATTGATTTGCTACATTCATGTATTTACATTATTAATGTATTAAAAATTAGTTTAAACCATTCACAAGGCTTGTTCTTTTTTCATCCATTATTTTCACATTTGAATAAATTTCATCAAATGTCACTTTACGTTTATCCAGTCACTCATTTGCTATATGTGTTTATTTACATCAAAACAATACTGTCAGTGCAAATATAAATAGCACGGGCAAACAGAAATATATTGAGAATGTTTGTCATCCAATCAGAAGCGTTTACTAGTTGTTATCTTTTGGTTAGACTCAATTAGTGTGCTGTTTCTGATTGGCCGAAGAAAAATAAAACATTCCAGACATAGTTTTGACTGCCCATGGTTTTTGTAATTGCTGTTGATCAGTTCTGATCAAACAATTTAGTGCTGTTAATATATTTGCTACTGACATGTAAATGTACACATTCACATAATTGATTTATTAAAAATTATTTTAAACCATTCACAATGCCTGCTTTAATTTTTTCATGCATTATCTTTTCATTTGATTAAATTTCATCATTTTTTCATCAAATTTCACCTTACGTTTATCCAGTCACTCATTTGCCATGTGGTTTAATTATATGTGATAATAATCTATTGTTTATTTGCCATATTAATTTATGGACAACAGAAGTCAGCTACAGTCATATATATGTTTTGATGGTATAAAGAGTTGCATAATTTATATATAGACACGATTCGTGATAGATGTCCGTAAGTTTTTATGTTACTTGTACTTACTGCATTGCTGTCTCTTGTATATTTCATATTTATTTCAGGTAAACATCAAACACTATAACTACAGCCTCTATCTCATATTCTCATGAAATAATGTACATTTAAAATCATTATCAAAACAATGTTTTTAAATTCTATATTCTATGTTTATGTATATACATATTTATGTGTATATAGTCCAAAACTTTTCATTTCAAAGTGACTTCATCTGTACATTGGTTTCAGTGTTTATTATAGGGCACTAATTATACAGTTTACACTTGCAAAATAAGCTTAATAGCTGGTCTTATTTTCCTCATAGATATAATCAGATATTCAAATGGATATTTCTTGTCTTTGCAATTGAAACATATTCAAAACGAAAAAAAAAAGAAATCAGGAATTATCTTATGGTAACACTGCAATATTGACTTCGTTCTTTGTCGTCCTGTGTTGATAGTTCAAATAGCACATCCTTAAATAAGTGAAAACCATAACTATTGAATTACTATTGTGAGCATAATAATTATTATATTGTCTACACCATTAAAGTGTAAACTCAAATTGTGAGCAATAGAGTGGTTTTCATAATCCTATGAAATATATACTAAAATAAATGTATTTTTCACTACGGTATTGCATTTAACTCTATTAAACAGTAAATAGTATTAAATAAGTTATTTGACAGGTTTTTTGAAAGGCACTCTAATTTGAAGTATTTACTGTTAAAATTGTTAATTAATATAAAAAGAAAGAAGGATTTTAATAATTTTTTATTATTCACTGATAGAGAACAAACATTAAAAGCGTGAAACATAAATAGTACTAAATAGTGATATATTTTATGCTAATTCTAGAGTACAAACACTAAAAGTGTTACTTTGTACTATTTACCACTCAATAGTGTTGATTAAACAATAGAATTGGCATAATTTAATGGTATTTATGTTGCACACTAGTGCTTGTACTCTATTGACAGTTTCTTTTATTATTTAATTAGCACTATTTAGTACTAATTAGTACTACATGTTTCAAGGGTATGTTTGTACTCTACTCAAATTGCAAACTTCTAGTAAGTGTTTGTACTCTAGAGAGATTGAATCACCACAACCGTGGCTGTACTATAGGTTTTGTAAAACTTATATTCAACTTATGATATATATTTAGCAAAAGTAGATATGTGTCTATTAGATAATCTTTTCAGTAAACTAGACCACATTAGCTAAGAAACATGATTTCAATTGATAGAGTAGTAAAGTTCTATAATTTGCAAACAACTTTTATACAAATTTATGCTTAACCCATGGCATAAAAATATTTATATTATGTACATTTTCTTGTCATGAGTGCATCCACTGTATTCATGAAATACAAAATATTATATTGTGTACAAACTAGTGCTTATCTCACAATAGAAAACAGAGGATTTTTCACTCACTTTGTGTCAGCATTTCAACTATTTTATGGATATAGTGCATGCACTCAGGTACAATGCATCCCAGTTATAAACTAAAATCAAATGAGTCTATGACACATGATTAAGCACCTTGTTTTAAGATGTTCACAGTATGTATACTATAATACAGAACTGTTGCAATTGTACTTTCTCATAATTCAGATTATTTCACAATATTTATAAATATTTAATATATATCTGTTAAACCTTTTATCTTTTAAATATCACACAATGCATTTTTTATTTTGTAAATATCCCATAATGCAACTTTTATATTGTACATATCCCACATTGCATTTTTTATATTATTGTAAATATCTCACAATACAACTTTTATCTTGTAAATATATACAATGTCTTGTAGTTAAACATTTTTTTTAATACCGAGTGTACATTAGAGTATAAATACCTTAAGTGCAATACTTCATACTGCTAAATTATGTTGACGAAACAATATGATTAAAACAATACAATTAACAGAATTTAGCAGTATTTACATTGCACCTTTTTTAGTGTTTGTACTCTTTTCAATTTTCTTAGTAACTTACACCTAATTAGAGCGATTTTCTTATGAGTGGGAAACTGGCCATAATATTTACCGCGCACAGTTACGGTACTGTTACTATTAATAGAATTGTCGAATGTTTTTATAGAACTTACGGTCCCCACTCGTACGAAAACCGCTCTAAAAGACAGTTGTCATATGAAAAATAACATTAATGATCTAGGGAGAAATTAAGAACTCATTAAAAAGACAAAAGAGAGTACAGCCTAAGACAGTGACCATCTTTTGTCTTTAAATGAAATCTTTTATGGCTAAGTCAGAAATATTCTATTTTCACATGACAGCAATCTTGCATGTTGGTATATAATAATGTAATAATAAAAAACAGTGTATTTTTATATTTGTGAGTCAACTGTAGAGTACAAAGAATCTGTGGGGCGGGGGAGGTACTCCACTATTAAATATTTGCTATACAGGTAAGTGCCGCCCTATAGGGAGGGTATAGTTTTTCGGCTTTCATGTATGGGATAGGGTATTTATATGGGCCTGTACTGTAATCGACAATCAAAATTATGTCACAAATGATCAAAACTTAAGTGGAGCCACGAGTGCAGTGAGGGGCTTACTGCAAAGTTTTTATCATTTCTGACGTAATTTTGATTGTTGATTACAGTACAGACCCATATAAAAACCCTATCCCATCAAAACTGACGTCGATTTTTTTTTACCATCAGTAAGCAAAAAACAACTAAAAAAGTTTGAATAAAACCATTTTATCCACCCGTGCACGGATGTTGAGAGCACAAGCAGGTCTAGACTGTAATCGACAATGGCTCTTGGCCAATCAGCACATGACAAATTTACAAGTTATGGTAAAATGTTTTTTTTGGCATTTAGTAGAGGATAGGGTAAGGATAGTGTAAAATAATTGCACAATATCATATGACTGGTACCTTTTCAGATTCACAGTTGTTATATGAACAGCCTGCTTTGTTTACTTCTTCATAATGAAACAGTGTAGCTGCGAGTTTGCAACATTCTTTATATACACATACATACAAAGTCCCAAAAACAATCACTTTATTTATCAGGTAATGAAATGTTTATCCGTCGGTGATACTCATTCATGCATTAGTGACCAAGATCAATAAATCCAAAACCTTGAGGACATTAATAAGGGCGATGAGAAGTTGTAGCACTGACTTTCTTGATGGAGAAGAGTGGAGTTTTAAAGAGAATGCCATCAGATTACTAAATACCATCTGTTAAGGTAGTTATTTGACATGGAAAAACAGCCACAAAGACATATTCCACCAGAAGACACTACTGCACTTTTGAAGGGGATAGCTCAGTCAATTTGCAATTATGACTGGGGAAAGTTTCTCATATTCCACTCTCCATAGTGATATTGTATTGTGAGGCTTGCATTGCTTTTCTTGTAAAAGAATGCAAAGTCTTTAGTGTCTTCAACGACAACCTTAACTTTGTGTCCGGACCTCTTAGTGCTTGTAAGGGTACGGCTGAAGAATTTATCTACCTCTATTGTTCTAAATGCAGAAAGCAATGAGAAAAACTTTATTACAGGGCCAATAGAGGTAAAGGAAATTACTTCAGCCTTCCTGTTTCCCCTTATATAGCAGCTGGGCTCTTGGAAGTTTACATTGTCTGCATTCCTAATGATACTTTTAATTACTGCAAAAATATCATAAGGAATTGATCGGTGGATTTCGGCATAGTATGGTCTTCGGATAGATACCCTCCCCGCTAGTCTCCTATCAATCATTGATAGCCAAGTCCTGGATTCATGTAGCAGCAGTGATCCAGCGTTGAAGTTTGTGATTGATAACAGTCTAGCAGCTGCAAAATAAGTAAATAACAAGAAATTAGTTTTATGCAGACAAAGCTAGCTAGCTTAGTACTTGTAATTATGGTTTTAGTCTAAGCTTATGTAATACATTAAAAGCTTTAAGCCTATTAAATGCAAAACAACAACAATAATAAAAATAATAATTTACATTTATATAAGCGCTTATCCAAATAAATGCTCTATGCGCTATAACATAAAATATAACAAAAAATTTAGAAACTATAAAATTACACAACTATAAATCAAAATAGTTTTTAAACAAGAAAGTCTTGAGTTGAGACTTCAATTCAAAGACAGATAAGGAGGATCTTAAAGACAAAGGTAGAGAGTTCCAAAGTTCAAGTGCAGCAAACGAGAAGGATCGACGACCATAGGTTTTGAGATTATAATTTGGTATTTTTAAAAGAAGAGATTTAAATTTTGTGTAGTAGGTGGTGATAATGTCATTAATTTAGAGTGGAGATTGATTGACAAAACTTACGTTGATTTATTCGGATTTTCGATTTGAATAGTGCTAAATTCAAAAGCCTGTCATACGAACTTTAAACTATATGAAAAAAAGAGATAACATGCGAATACCTTTATATCTTTGTGGCTCTTCTTCCAAATCTTGAGAGCGTTTTGCAGCTAAAATAATCGGCAAAAGCACCCTGATGGCGTTCTCTTTAAAAAAACTCTTATCGAAGTTCTCTCCTCCATCAAAACTGTGCATAAGATTGGATAACTTCTCCTCGTCCTCGTCAGCATCTCCAAGGCTTTCAATTGATTGCCCATCGTCTTCATCGTCACTATCATCACACAAAACAAGCTGTCTCACTTCATCAGCACTCAAACGAGCCGCCATTTTGAATGTATATTCACGCGCAAGACCGCTGAACATAAGGTCTGTTATAATGAGCGATTCTAAGACCGTTTGTGCCAAGCGTGAGATGGTCAAGCTTGGTCCCCCTTGAAGAATACTTTGTACAATTGCTGTACCAACAAGCTTCATAATTCCAGAAGCGACAACATGGGGACTGTAACTCGGAAGTTGACTTGTCTCCCTGAAAAAAACTCTTCAGACATTAGGTAAAGAAGTTGAGTAAAAAATAGGCAGTCTAGGACTGCATGAAGCTACTGTTTTAAATAGCTAAATATAAAATATAAAAACAAATTAACAGAGAACTGCTGATAAGGCCCCTTCAGAAAATTATATTTAAGAATGGCTAAGAAAAATGATATTACAAAGCTATTCTAAATATTCAGGGACAATGGAGGGAAAGTAAATATATGAGTGAGAATGAATAAATAAACAAATCTATACAAGTGTTCAATTATGACAAGTAGTGTGTGTTGTATGATTCAAGCCGATGAACTTACAATTTTTTACATCATGGTTTGACTAACAAAATGAGTTTTACCATGTATACTAATTATGGCATTTTTAATACCGAATTGATATAACAATTATTATCATTATATGGAATTACAAGAGTTAATTGACATAATCAAAGAAATACAAGGCAATACATTACATAACATATATGCAATAAAATCGAAGGTTTTGCTACAGGTGGCTAATTTTTGAGTTTGTATACTATACTATAATTATATAGGCACTTATTCCTTTATTACTCAACCAGAAACAACAAATTCAAAAGACAAAATATACGTTATTACATTTTACTTAATTGGGAAGCAAACAACTTTGGTTTCATGTTATTTTTTTTATTTTTTTTGATAAAGCATTTTATGTTTTAATTTATAGCAGATTGTTGATCTCTTTCACAATGTTTATCTGGAACATTTATCCCTGATCGAAGCCTATTGTTGATATATCTTTTGAAGAAACTGCAAAACAATGTACAAAGTATTAAGTTAGACAATTATATCAATTATGTCATATATTTGCAATACTTATACTCTAGATTAATACAAAAAATGTATGATAATTTGCAAATTAAGTACCAGCAATATTCTTTCAACAATCAGATAAACTTAAGTTAGCAATTATATTAATACCACTATAAAACTATGATAAGCTTATTATATGTAGCGGTATATTGCTCTTGGTTGCCAAATTTAATCATTCGATTTAATTTCAGTTTCAAAGAGTTATTTAAAAGAAAAGAAGCAATAAATAGCCGATTGGTACACTTGACAATTTATACCTCAGTTGTAGAAGCAGACAGTCGGTGAACACTGCACGAAATAATGGATTTACAAGCCTTGAAAAAGCTTAGCAAACATTTAGTGAATACCAAATTTGCTCATATTTCTTTGAATTTGCTCCCAGCAAGCCAGATATTTTTATATGTTTGCATTGGGGTACAAATGTGAGTGAGGGCCATTTGTCCTATCACATTTGCTATCATTGTTAGTATTGAGTAAATTCATATATTTACTCATTATTCATCCATGTGAAAATGTAAGTGCAAAGATGTCATTTGCTTACTTTTACATTCTATGCAAATATGTGTGAATTTCTACATTTGCACCCATTGGAAATATATTCAAATATGGAGTAAACATCACATTTGCACACAATTTGCTCAAAGTGAAATGCCTTCAAATATTTTATTTACTGCAGTTTTGCTGCATGTATTATATGTATGGTAAATTTGTATATTTTCACTTATTGCAAAGTTTGCATAAAAATAGTGCAAAGATGATATTCTCATACTTTTGGAAACATAAAATGTTTTGATAAACACCATATTTGCTACCCATTTGCTATACATTTACAATATTCACAAACATAATGGGAAGAAGGCAAATATGGTATTTAAACAAGTGGGTTGATGTGGCAAATAACTGAACAAATGTTTTTCTGTTATTCCATGATTTTATTAATCCAAATTTAACAAATACATACTTATAGTTTTGCTTCCAATAAAATTAGATGTGAATATAAATAAAAATATACTAATAGAAAAAATGAATATATACAAATAAATATATTAATAATAAATAAATAATAATAATAATATATAAATAAATAATAAATATATACTAATAGAATACAATAATGATTGTATGGATTTTCACCAATGATATTAATCTTTCGTTTTCATTATTGATAAAATTATTATTACTTAAAGGGCAACTCCCGGCATAAATATGACACTTTTGGGAAAAGCATTATAAATACGTACTTGAAAAATAACAAATATCAAAATTTACGTAAAAGCAATTTTTAGGCATTTTTTAAGCGCTTGAACGATAATTTTTCGAGGTGGAGCAGAAAACACTTCGATACTGGATCACCTGATCAACTACGTCACAAGTGTGTAACTTGAACCTGATCAACAATGGCGGACAGTAGCGATAGCGAAAGCTCGTGCTCTAGTAGCGGTTCTACTAGTTATTCTGATGATTCAGATAGCCAAAATCCCCAAAATGTAGAGATTGCTCTCGGTATTGAGCCCTGGCGTTTTGAACCAACAGGACGAGTGGAAGAAGCTCTCGACGAGGAAGTTTTACCGTTAGAAAATCCTAGTCGACTACAGATCTTTGACTGGTAAGTTTTCGAGTTTCTTATGAATGACCATTATAAAACCCTCTATTGATATTTACCTATTAAATCTCAATGGTTAGTCGTGTTGTGTTCTTGTTTTTATGATAAGTGAAAATTTACCAGTTAGATTAGTTAGGTTGTTGCTAAATCGCTCTTATTTTAGTGATAGTGATGGTTTCTTATTTAGTGCAAAATGTAAATTATATGCTTGATTTTATTATGCTAAAGTAATTTCGATTCGTTATTTTAGTTTATTTGTTTTTTTTATCTGATAAGATATTCATGTAAAAAAGTGATCTATTTAGTGATGGTTTCTTATTGAGTGCAAAATATATGCTTGATTTTATTATGCTAAAGTAATTTCGATTCGTTATTTTAGTTTATTTGTTTTTTTATCTGATGAGATATTCATGTAAAAAAAGTAATCTTTTTGTAAAGCAAAGAACCCGCATCATTTTTATCAATTTTGACAGAAATTCCCCTATTTAGGTGTTTATGTGGCAACTGTCAGATCATGGATAGGGAGGAAGAATGCCGTTGCTGCCAGGAACTAGAGACCATTAAACAGAAAAATGCTGAGGCAGTTAGTGTAGCCACGTCGGGCTGGCTGTGCTTCAAATTGTCTCATTTGATTCAGTCAAAAGGGAGACTGGGGCGAGCTCGATGACAGGCTTTGTTAAAAATATTAAAAAATGCCAACTTTCTACTGTCTCTACCCCCAAGGGGAAAATATTTGCATAAACAATAGCGCCAAAACCAAAAAGTACTAAAGCAAGGCTTTATTTTGATATATAACTCGGATATTATTATGGATGTATCTATGACACAGACTGCGTCTATTAGGTAAGTATTTTCGCTATTTGTTTGTAGAAATAGAAGCTTATTCTGGTTTATTTTATACTGGAAAAAATCCTTTAAATCGAAAAATTAAAACGACAGATTTGTAGCGCATTTTGTAAGCTTTTTATTGATATATTAATATGTACAGAAGACCACAGAATTCGACAACTTCTCCCAGTGGACTCGAGGAGACTCCTATTCAACCCAAGCGAAAAGGCCGTTTTAACATCGCTCTGTATGCGAAGCGAAGGAAGCTGGTTATGGAGCAGCTAGTAGAAGAGAAGATTGTAGTAGATGCGAAGGTGAAAAGCTTACAGAACAAGATAAATTATAGAAAACGAAAGGTGGGCTGTTCTTGGGATATTTTATTGTTGATAAACTTATTTAGTGTTTAAGAATAATAGATTTATTAGAATAGGATAAAGTTATATTTTGAAGTGGTTTTCAGTAACACTTCGCTATATTTTTTAAAAGCTAATTATATTTAATTATTTATGAATTTCATATAATTAACTTAATCTTATTCAACCTTGAATTCTTTTTAAGTTTTAATTGAGTAAATTTTTACTCACAGGAATATTTATTTATAAGTTCATAATTATAAATAAGATATTTAATGATAAAATATAAGCAGGATGTCTATACTGAAATGAGTACATTTTGAACACATTGCTACGTTACCTTGCTTAGCTTTTGATATACTGAAAAATATATTAATTATTTAATTTCTGAATAAGCGGAGTGCACATATTAAGTCAGGGGAACAAATAGTAGTAATCAAATAAAACAAGTAATACAAGTAATGAATTGTTTATAAGATTCAAGTGCATAAATTAACACTCTAATTGAAATCTTTGCAATTTATATAATCAGTTTTTTTCTTGTAATTGTTTTATTTATAGTTTATATAATATAATGTAATATTTTTCAGATTTTATTTGAAAAAGTTTCCATTCATTCATGCCTAATATCAGTGTGATCATAATATAATAATATGTTCTGACATTTGCAGGGTAACGACCTAGAAGAACAGGTTCCTCAATCAAAACAAAAGCCAAGAATGCCAAACAATGTAAGCAGTCTCAACAAGGAAAACTCTGACTTGCTTGATTTATCTAAAGCCCAACGTCACCGAAGACGATCTGCAACAGTTAAAGCTTTGAAAGAAGTCCACTGCACTCCAAGATCAAGTGATCAAACACCAATTATGAATGGAATGTGGACAACTCTAGTCAATAATAACTCACCTCAGTTTTTGGAGTCTTTAATAGGAACCTCAAAGGTTTGCACTAGCAAAATCATTCCAAACATTGTTAAGAAAAATGTGATGAGTTATGAAAATAGCGAAGACAACTTCATACGAAGTACAGCATTGCTTTACAAGGGAGGGATCTTAACAAAAATAAAGTACAAGGAAATGAGAAAAGAGAAAGTAAACTTCATGTCAGATGTCCCAGTACCAAGACCTGTAGCATATGATAGACTAATGTCATATATCAAAAGCATCAATATTGGAGATGTGTTAGATCTTCAGGTAATTATAAACCAATCATTTATTATACTTATAATATTTGTTCAAAGTGTATTATATAGAGGATATTACATGGGCGCGCAGAGATATGAATTTTATCTTCGAGTGTTGATAAGATATCCCACGAGTGAGCGCAGCGAATGAGTGGGATATCTTTTCAACACGACAAGATAAAATGCATATCTCCAAGCGCACATGTAATGTTCTGTTTATTATATAACAGATTGAAAAAAAATATATTTTGAAAGTTCATTGGTTGAGAGTGATATCACACATGTGACTAGGATAGGCTTTTTATCTAGTTGATATCACTCGGTATACCACTATATGTTATATAATAAAAGTTGATCTTCTTACAATTCTTACTAAAATTTATAATATATTTATCTTATAACAACATTAAAATGTGATATAAAACATGTTTTAAGATATTCATTTGGTAGATTTTTAACAGCCTCCTAATAACATTTCTATCAACACTGTAAATTTTATATTTTTTATATGTTCAATTCAATTTTCTATAATATGATTATAACTATGTACTTATTTTGAAGATATTTAGTAATAAATTATAATTGCATGGCTATATGATTGAGTGAGCAAAATGATGATTCTGAATAAATTAGATTTTATTAATTATTATAAATTTACTGTTTAAAAAGTTGTTTTGATTACTTAATAGGACTTTGCTGCAGAGAAGAAAATAAACCCAGTACCTGGAGTTTACCGGCCATTGGAAAGCTTACTTGTGAGACTGGCAGACCTATATTTGTGGATGGATGAACAATCTGCTCAGACCCTACACTGGTTTAATGGTGAAAAGAGGAAATTTGTAGTGGCAATTGGGGCTGACGGAGCCCCATTTGGAAAGGACGAGACAGCCACCTCATACCTTGTCAGCTTTCTTAATATATTAGATGGAGTACAAAGCTGTGATCACAATTATATGCTTATGGGGGCTAATTGTGATGAGACCCATGAACTCATGTTTGAATATACTAAACATGTCAAAAGAGAAATGGAAGAGATAGAGGGGAAAAAGTATGAGGTGAGGGGTGCAACTGTTACATTTCAATGCAAGTTAATTCCTAGTGATCAAAAATGGATGTCGTCTATGGCTGGAGAGCTAAATAACGCAGCCACCTACTTTTCTTCATTTGCTGATGTGTCTAAAAAGGACATTAAAACAGTAAATGGTACCATTGGAGATGATAAAAAGTGTACCTGGAAAAAATGGAGTTATGAGAAGCGAATGAAGGATGTAGAGTTAGTCAAAAAATTCAAAGAAAAAAACAAAATTCCTGAAAATTCTCCAACAAGTTACCAAAGAACAAAAGTGACTGGTTACATTGCTTCTTTAAAATCAAGGCAAGAGCTCAGTCCACCACTGGGTAAATATGTAAAGTATTTCAAACCAGAGCCCCTGCACAATAGTAACAATGCTTGGCAGCACTGGAATTTAGATGCCCTAAATACTGCTATGCAACTCACTGATAAAGCAGACATAGACAAAGCAAATGGAAACATTAATCACCTGCCAAATACTACACCAATGGCTAAGTACATGGCTCTGTTAAAAGAAACCATAAAGGCTGGAAGACTGTACAAGAAGGTGGAAAAATGGTTCACTGAAAAGAAAAAAACAGAAGACTTCTCATACAGATTTACTGGAAAAGAGTCCAAACTGTTTTGCTGGCACTTCATGAAGATTTGTAGAACTCTGATTGCTACTAAAGGTATCACTGATCCATTGATCATAACAATCTTTATTCTTCAAAATATTTTAAACTTTGATGAAGGAATTTAACAATACTAGTACTATAATAAAACAATAACTGCTTTTATTATCCAACTAGTCATAGACGAGTAAAAATAACGCAGGAGTAGGACTGGATCGAGTAGAAATATCCAGCGATATTTTTACTCGTCTATCTAGCCCTCAAGTAAAACGATATTTTGCCTTATAAAAGAACAAAATACTTTTGATTGGATAATAAATAACTTATTAAACAGTTTGAAGTGTAATATGGCTGGATATTTTATTCGTTAACTTGCATTTTGACTCGCCCAGAGGCTCATCAAAATACAGCATTTCACTCGTAAAATATTCAGCCATATTACACATCAAACTGTCTAATAAGATATATATAATTCATACTCATAACCCTTCTATAAAATGCTGGCAGTGATTTATATATCAATTAACAAAATAATATATCATTAAAATATATAATATAATTTTGTATTTTGTTATACAATCTGTAAACTAAAACTTGTGATTTATATTTAGTTAATAATATAATAAAAATGTAATAATAATATACAAATATATATCAATAATAATAATAATGATGATGATGATGATGATGATGATAATAATAATAAGTTGCTGTATTCAAATAATTTTTTTTTTTATTATCATTTTGAATTAGTTATGTTTATGTTTTTTTTTTTTTTTTCAGGTATCTCTAACACTACTCTACTGCATCTCAACAGTCTTGCATATGCAGGCCTTTGCTTACGAAACTGCATTTCCCTGTTTAGCAGAGTCCATATCAAAGAGAGTGATATTGATAGTCTTCGAAATGAGTGTGAACAGTATTATAATTGCCAAGCTATTCTTTTGCACACAATGAAACCAACCACATGGACCATTGGTAAGGCTATCCCTTATTATACAGCTGAGATGTATCATGAGTTTGGGTTTGGGTTGGGTTTGAATAGTATGCAAGGCAGAGAGGCAAAACATGCCAAGCTTGCATGCTATTCTAAAAATACAACCAAAGGAAAGCATCTGCGCTGGTGGCAAATTTTTAAGCATGAGTTCATGGAACTCATATGGCTTAAAGAGAAAGATAGAAAGCAATTGGTCAAAAAACTCCACTCCACAACTAATTCTGAGAATGATGAAAGTCAAAAGAGATCTGATAAGAACAAGTATATCCCTCCATACTGCCAGAGTAACAATGAATTTTGTACTTGTGGTCAGTCCAAGTCATGTTCTGAGACCGCCTGTGATGTCTGTTCCTCAGATATGTTTCAACTGGTGATGCAAACATGCAAGGAGGGGAAAATCCACAGAAACCTTAAGGAGTTAGTACCTCAACTACGCATCAAATAGATGGATACACTGCAAAAACGGCTGAGTATATACAACACAGTATATTGCGTTAATCATGCATTCAGGATGACACTTTATAGTGAGTAATCACAACTCTATAGTGAGTAAACCCAACTCATTATTGAGTAAAAGTGAGGTTAAACTCAATATATTGAGTACATTGTACTCAATGGCACTGTCATCTACATTTATGTTTACTCTCAATAATGAGTTGGGTTTACTCACTATAAAGTGTTATCCTGAATGCATGATTAACGCAATATACTGTAGTGTATCTACTCAGCCGTTTTGCAGTGTAGCATTAGCTTTAAATCACACTAGTTATTTTTAATTTTCTAACAGTTAAAGCAAACTAAACAATATAAAATATGCAGAAATACTTATAATGATAATCATTGCAAATAATATAATTAATGATTTAATCATTGTAAGTAATGGTCTGTTTGCTTTAATGATAGAAAATCTGTTTGAATTAAAATTTCAGCTTTGACTGAAAGTTTAGCCTAATTATCACACCAGAATCAATGTGAAAAAAGGATCAAAAGTTCAAACTACTTCTTTCACCCATTTCAATAAAATAGAGCACTTGAACTAAACCTGTGAAACTTTATGCAGTCTTGATTTCAAGATAACATGTGCAGCATATTTACAAAATTACCAACAGAAATAATTTATATACTAAAGGTACTAATTAAACAATAAAAAAATTTCAAGGTATTTAGTCTTATTACCTTTTTTCAAAGGGTTAATTCAAGCAATCTACCAGATAGGATCAGTATAATTTTCAGTGTTGTTATGTATTTGACTGCTTATGACAATATGATTAATACATGATTATGTTTACCTGTCTTAATTTGCCTACAAATATAATACTTTCCAATCTGTGTTTGTAATAATATAAAGACACTGTATGGGTTTTAACGTAAAAGCAGTTCAATGCTGTGGTACACCAAAACTGTTCCAGTAACCATAAGAATAGTTGAGTGAAAGTACTTCTGTATTAAGGCTAAACTTCATTATCAAAGGTTGTGTTTGACTGATTAAGACTTCAGCAACACCGCTGTCTGGAAATTCCCGTTTCAAAAGCTTCTCTTTTTCTATGATAATCCCATCTTTGTTCATACGATTAAAGAGGTAGACTGCCTTTCTTTTGTCTGTGATCGTAATTGTGATACGACATGGTGTTTTATTTACAGTATTCCCAAAACTGTTATTATTGATGATTCGTTTCCACATAATGTTAAATATTTCCTTTGGTACCTCTCGAGTGAATGAACAATAATATGGAGAAGATGATGTTGGTGTACTTCGAAGCCGCCGATAAATACCCTCGTGAAGTTTTTGTAGAAATCTTCGAGTCATTGGCCACATATCCACAATTTCATGGCACTCTTTGTGTGTTATCAATTCACTATGCTTTTCAAACACAGTCTCCATCAAGCCATCAAGCTCCTTAAAAACATCTTCAGCGAATTTTTCGTCTTTTTTGCCACGTTTTTTAACAGAGGACTTCAAACCAAACAACTTTGCTCGAATTTCTCGCTTTATATCCATAGCCGCCATCTTGGTTTTTAGCGAAATAACCATAATGCCGCGCGCGCCTAAGATGAGACAATTTGGACCACAGCTAGCCCGACGTGGCCAACATAAGTGAGCCACAATGCATAACAGACCACCCAGGCTTTAATGCAGTTTGTCTTAAAGTCTGGGTGCTGCAAGCTGCTTGGAACCAGTTCAAGCAGCAATACGGTGAAAAGGCATTTGAGGGGCCTGAGCACAAAGTAAAGCGCCATGTTGCATATAGGCAACTAGTCAGGTGGTGCTGGGGTGTGTTAGGAAGGAGTGTAAGGGTACCATTACCCTCTTGTGCTGTGTGCTGCATACGAGCACATTTCCCCCCTCCTGGTATTGAAGATGACTTTATTTTTGAGGGTTTCCATTATGCTGATGAGTAGCATAGGTAAATGACAGGTTATATACCTCTGCAGTCTTTGAGTGTAGGAAAAGTTATACTTCCAATTCACTTATATATACATCTACTTGCAGTAAGGTTGTCATACAAAATAGAACATTTGTCACAAAGAAAATAGAACATTTGTGATTTAGTGTGAAAGGAACTTATTAAAAGACAAAAAAGAGAGTTCAGTTTGAGTCATCTTCTTTTGTCTTTTAATCAATTCCTATCCTACTAAATCACAAATGTTCTATTTTCTTTACAACAAATGTTCCATTTCTGTATGACAACCTTAATGCAAGTAGGTGTATATACATGATAGTTATATCGTATTATAAAATTCATGAATAATTAATGAGCAATTGACAAAAGAATTCACGTCTGTGACGGAGGCTGTAAATCTCATACAGAATTTTCTCGGCCAGATTTACTTTTATCTTGACAATTTTAATAAAATATTAAAGAACTTATGTTGGAGTTTCATAAGTACTATACAATATTTGTGTCCGATCTGTATGAGATATACAGTGGCGATATCTCATACAGATCGGCCACTCGTATTGTATATAGTACATAAACTAAAATAACCATAAATCTCAACTACCGTATAAGTCATTGTTGTTGTTATTGAATAGTGAATGTCATTTTTTGTTCATTATAATTCTTATCATACATATAGGTTTTGTCTTCATCTCCCTAACTGTGTGTTTCCCTTTTTTACTTTAGGGTACCTTATGGCATACCTTTGCATCCCTAGCAGAAAGGCACAAACAAGTGAAATAAGTCACAAAAGATGAGAATTCTATGTTTTTAAATTATCATTTAGACAATACAAAGTCATACACCTATGGCATTATAGATGCACAAGAGAAAGTATAAAGAATGATTAACAAGCATAAGAGTGGCATGAGGGGCAGCCAACTTTGCATTGTCTAATTGATGTATTATAATACAGTTTATCTTATCTGGCTCTGCTGTACTATTTATTTTGGCACATTTTCAAATTCAGATTAAGGTGATTCCTCTGTAATACATTCTACCTTTAAAAATTTGATATTTGATAGGTTTTGAGTTGTTTATTTCAGTCTGTTCTCAAGAAAAAATAGGGTTTCACCAAGCTTGTTTAGGAAATATTTGGCTTCATATAAGACAAGGGTATTTTGATGATATGCTCCCCCTAAATCATTGTTAAGTCTGTCCGATCTCAGAAAAAAGGCTTTGGAGTATCAGAATTGGCAACAATTTAGTATAATCAAATGAATTATCTTGCTAAAACACTTATTTTAACATTGATAAAGTGCGCATTTGTATGTTTGTAAAACTTTAAAGGTTCCATCTCGAGCAAAAATGTTGGAACTTTGAAACAATAATCTACATAAGGAATCATTTATTTTTGTTTATTTTTTTTAAAAGTTTTGAAATAAAATAGAATAAAAGCTTGTTTCAAGATCTTTTATTAATATCATCATTTTCAGGATAATACCGAGGAATCACCAATTTTATTGTGTTTTCCATTCTTTAGCAATAATATTTTCCATTGCTTTGCTTGTAATTTGTGAATATTTTACAACAAATCAAGGCTTAGCCTGTGAAAATCGCTCTTTGTGTAATAGTACAGCACTTGGTAGATAACATGAAATTGGATTATTGATGAATCATATAACAATTATTCTCCTCAGGCTTGATAAATATTGACGATCCCTAATTTCGACTTTGCCTTTGTTATTATTCATTGATAATCCAGTTTTAGATTATTATTTCAAAGATATTTAGTTTTTTATTTCATTGTGGGGTTGAAATACTATGACCTGGGTACAAGTAACAAGCTAAGTTATGTACAAAAAAGGAAACCTATTAAATAACTTGCAATACAATCACCCATAACATTTAATGAATAAGCCTTGAATTGTTGTATCTGCTAACAAAATCATCCACTGCCTCCTGTTTGACTGGCTTTTGTGCAGATGCAGCTAGTGGTGGCGGAGTGTTGACTTGAAGATTGTCCATGTACTGTTTGAGTGCTTTGGGGCTTATTTCATACCTTGTAAAAACTTGCTTTATTACATTAGAGCAATAACCTGCATGCATGAATGAAATTAATTTGTTAGTTATCTATAAATAATATATATTAATTTGTAAGAAAGTAATTTGTTAGTTACATATAAATCTTGTGCAAGCTTTTTATGTTGGTATTTAGACTTTTTGCTCTTTCATTTAATTTACATTTCAACAAGTTGTTTTGTTTGACAAAGTACAAAACATTTTGTCATTTCAAAACACTAATCCAGGGGCGTAGTCTGGATTTTTCAAAGGAGGTGCACAAATAAAAAGGCATAGCTAGGATTATTGATGATGCCATTGCTCACCATAAGTTGGTTTTGTTTTTATTTCTCTCACTGTATGCTTCCCATGTTTGGCTTTAGGATATCTTATGGCATACTCCAGCCTTCCATCCACAGTCACTGCCTGCATTCTATCTGCATTTTCATTATAATGAAGTGCAGAAAGAGACAATCTGGAAAAAAAAAGTACATTTCATAAACATATAAACTTGCACTTCGTTAAGATACCATTTAAAAAAGAATAAACTAGTTTGATAAAACTAAATTGGCTGAGTTATTGACACAAATATGTTCCACACACACCTGACATACATCCCCCAATAAGAAAATGCAGTACTCTTTGACACAAACTGTATATCAAGGCTGTGCTTGGCCTCTAGTGTTGAGGTTTGATATTTTGGAGATAGTCTTGACACATCATTAAGAACTGAAGGCTTAAGTAAAAGCTCTTCCAGCTTAACAGCTGCTTTACTACCTGTGAGATAATAATGTTTGATATTAATTGGAGGAAATACTACAATATTGTTTTAGTAGTCATTCAAAATATTTGTTCATTTCTGATTGGTTGAAAGCAACTGACTAACTCTTTATATCTTACTACGAGCAAGCGTTAAAACAGTTATTGAATGCTATAATGTCTAACCCTAACTGCTGAAAGCGCCTGGGATAGCTGCAATTTTGAGAACAAAAACACCCATTCAATAATGTTCTAGGAATATTTTGAATGAATAATAAAACAGTTGCTGAATTTGGCTTTCATATGATATGAAGAATAATGCAGATCTTGAAGAATGTTATCTGGCTCGGCTTTAACACTCGCCTCACTCTGCATAATTCTTCATATCATACTCAGCCTCTCTCAATAATTGCTCAATATATGTGCTAAAAAAAAATCTAAAATTTTAGAATCAATATACATTTACCAGGTTTTAACCACAGACGATTTCTTGCAGCACCATGTAACCTCCCATGTCCACATTTGGGGAAAAGTCGAGAATTGCGATTTTTGTGAACATTTGTGATGTGATGTGGCAAAATTTCCCATTTTGCTACCATTATTTCCCCATTGCCATCAGGAGTTGATGCCGCACACCAATACATGTGATTTGAAATTGACAGGCGCCACTCCCCCAGGTCTTTGAAATCCTTTTTCTTTGACAGTTTGTCTATCTTCTTACATAAACCTATTGAATACAAACCAGGATAAATTAGGACAATATTTAGGTTTTGATTTTCACCATCATTGTTAAAGGCATTTAATATTCATACTTGCCTTTGGCAACATGCCAGATATCGTAATAGTGTCTGGTGTCTGGTAGGTTTCTACGTATCCACTTGTTATTCTGTTTGTGCCTATCTGTGATCATCTCTGCGATGTGTAGTACAGCATTGGTTATTACTCTTACTCCCCTTACCAATCCCTCGTTCTCCATCCATGAGCTGTTTTTAACCTCATTACTCTGCAAGAAAATAGACATACATAATTGATCAAAATATATTATTAATATTTTATATTATATATGTATATGTATATTTAAGAAATATAAAACGGCGCGCGTGTCTATGTACTGTGATATAAACCATTCTCGTACCCAGGCTAACTCGGTCGTTCATCTCTCCCGTCATTACCTCTGGTAACAACGGATTTAAGACCCTCTCAGCCCGATGCTGATTGGCCAGTAAGGTCGCGCATGCGCGACTCTCGCCCTACAATGGCGCCCGTGTTCTCGCTCGTGATTGGTGGAATTTCTACGATGCTCGGAGCTTTTTAAACGAAAATCTAATGCGCATAAAGTAAAGTACACAAAGCTGACTCATTTTGTAACGGGCTCAGGAAGAATTCAAAATGGCGGATGGCCGAGTACATTTAGCTATAAACAAAACCAAATTACGACTCGGAATTCCTTTCGATCTTCGTGCCGAGCAAGAGCAAGTTATTACACTAATTGCTCACGAGAAGAGAGATTGTATTTGCGTTTTACCCACAGGATTTGGGAAATCTCTTATTTATCAATTGCTCCCATTTGTAATTGACGAGTTGAAGAGTTTGGACAAAAGCTGTGTTATCGTTATTTCCCCGTTGAATTGCATAATCGAGGACCAGATATGCAAACTTTCGCCTGAGTTTCATGCGGGAGTGATCACTCCAAATCATAGAGATTTAGGATTAATAATAAACTCTAAATTGTTATTTGGACACGCCGAAAGTTTTGTGGACGACAAGAGCATCAGAAAAATGCTGAGAGATGATGAAATGCAGGCCAGGGTAAAGGCCATAATCGTCGATGAAGCACATTTTGTTATCCAGTGGTAAGTCGTAGTGTGTGCTTCAAAACCGTTTGTTAACAGCTTCAAAAATCACTCCATGATCTACCCTTTATAATTTCTCAGAGCACGTTAGAAAATTATTAGAAGTGTGAATAAGCTTCCTTTTTAAAGATAATTTTAATAGTTATAAGTTCTTGTCAATCCATTCTAGCAATAAAATGTAAGCTTAATTTGTATTTGATTTAAATTCCCTTTAGTGCTATGAAATTCAAAAGTGTTAGCATCAATAAAATTCATATTTAATAAATGTTTTACAAAAAAGCCATGGTCATTGATTGTATTAAAGCATTTTGTGTTCTTTGTTTAGCATAATGTATATAATATAATTTTCACTGACACAACTCCACCTTACAGGAAACACTTTCGCCCAGCTTACTCAAAATTGAACGTGTTAGCATCACTCTTTCCTGATGTACCGATATTAGCCTTAACTGCTACAGCAAATGATGAATATAAAAGGGAGATTAAAGAATCGGTTGGCATGAGGGATCCAGTTGTGGTGGAACGCAATCCTGACAGACCAAACCTCTTTCTATCAGTCCATCAAAGACCTTATACTGGCGAAGAGAAGGTCACCAAACCTCTTGGAGACATGGCGAAGGAGCTTAAGGAGAGGAGGGAAAACATGCAAAGGACTTTAGTTTATGGTAGTCTAGAAGTTTGTGGAGACAGTTTTGAGTTCTTTTCATCGGTTCTTGGCAATGACCAGTATTTTCCCAGTGGTGCTTCTCCTACCTTTGAGAATAGGTTATTTGCTCAATATCATGCAAACTACCCTGCTAAATACAAAGATGCTCTTATTCAATCCCTGGTTAATGGTACTTGCAAAGCTAGGGTAATTTTTGTAACTGTGGCCTTTGGAGTTGGAATTGATTGCAAAGATGTTAAGCAAGTTGTTCATGTTGGAGTTCCATGTACTATGGAAGATTTTTTTCAAGAGCTTGGTCGAGCTGGCCGAGATGGTACAAATGCAACATCTGTATGTTACTATAATAGCCATGACATCAGCAAAGCAAGAAAGGCACTCTCTCCTATTATGCGTGAGTATGTCACTACAATGTCATGCAGGAGAGAAGTCATCTTACGGCATTTCCAGTCAGTTCCTCTTCCTCGTTCTCTTTCACATAGTTGTTGTGATAACTGTAGGTCGAGTTGTTCGTGTGATGACTGTGAACAAGATAGAATTATTGCCTCCATACCTAATGTTTCTGGCATTGAGTCCCAAACTCCAGTAGAGCCTTGTCCAAAATTACCCTTTGAGGGTCAGCTGAGAGATGATCTATTAAAGTTAAGGATTTCCTTGGCCCCCACAGTAACCTCCTTGGGTATTTCACTCACAACTGGCTTTAGCCTTTCTTTGGTCGATGACACAATCAAGAAGTTTCACCAGATGAACTCTGTCATAGATGTTGAAAATGAACTTCCCCTTTTTAACAGTAACCATGCTGTTTGTATCTGGGAAGTCATTTGCGGATACAAAAACAAATTGTAAATTAATCTGCTTAAGTTTTCTCAGTTCAAATGGTCACCAAATCCTGCCATAAAAATACCATTTCCCCCTTTTCATATGCCATTCTTATTTTTTATTGTCAGACTATTAATATTATTATGAATCACAGACCCAGGAAATAAAATACTATAATTTCCCTGCATCCTCAAAAACAAAAAAATCCCAGTTTCCATTTTACCCCTTCAAGGCCCAGATCAAACACTTAAGAGCGTATGTCAGGTAGCATCAGACATCGGCTTGTAAATCGTGGCAATGGTCAAAAATCCGATTTTGCTAATACTTTTATATTTTGTACCCTATTATATCCCAATCATCCCAATCTACTTCATTAGTAAAAATAGTGCTTAGTTTTCGAGAAATAAGGATTTTTGTGAGAGTGGGTGAATATGCTAATTTTAGCGATCTCAGATTACCCCACTTCAATGGCCTGGCGTGACGAAAGTATTTAACCTTTGAAATTTTAAGTAACATAATATTCTTGTTCATTATTTAGACATTATATTATGTAGTTTTCAATGATTAAAATCAAAAACTAAATTTTTTACGAATTTTCTTGTCGACCATACTTTTTCTGCTTCTAAAAATAGCCTCAGAAGAATGGACTTTTAAACTATGTGCGATACAACCAAATCCAACGACATTCTCGATTTATATAGAAGAAGTGATGGCCTTGATGCTGATATAAAAATTTACGTCCGTATTTTGGTTGTATGGCATGAACAGCGATCTCAAAGTTGGTTAAAATTCAACTTTAGCGACTCTGAAATTGACATGTTTTGTCTAGCCGTTACTCGTTTTGCCGTGTAAACTATCGCCAAACTATTGCGAAAATCTTCCATAGATTTATAAAACCACTCACCTTATAATTAGCTATTAAATGAATACTAGTTTCAACCAACATCTGTTATATTAGTTATTTCTGGGATAAAAGCAATGCATACATCCCGACGTGCATGTAACGCAATGTGCTCAAATGACTGTCAACAATTGTTTTGCTTTGTATGACGGATCACCTATTAACTTTTTTGAAAGTTTTGCACAAATACAAAACACTGCCCATGATAACTCGTTTAATAACAGTTAAAATAGTTATTTGAAAGTAATTTTTTAGAGATAGTTGAGGCAACTAAAAGCTATGTCAATATTTTTAGCCGTACGTGTTTATATCGATAACAAACAGGCAGCCCATTACATGACATTAGTGTAAGCTCTTGAAGTTCCATAAATTTGTAAAGACCACCAACCTTAGTTACTAGATGAATGATAGTTTCAACCAACTTATGTTTATAGAAGTTATTAAGCTTGCATATATTTAATATATACATATTCCTATGTGCATGTAACGCAATCTGTTCAAAAACATGTAATCTGACAAAGCAGTGTCGCATTGTTGTATTATATTTTTTTGGCCATTTCTGATATATGATATACGATTTCATTTGCTGCTTGTACTTGCCAATTCTCATTTCTAATCACAGAAAAATGTACGATGATTTAATAAGGATATGAATCCGAGCAGATGTTGAGTTTACGTTAAATTTTCCAAATCATTTGATTGACAAGCGTTGTAAATACATAATCATGATATGTTTTTCTAAGATGCATTATCAAAATGTAAGGCTTCAGATTGTCGAACTACTTAGTGGTTTTACAAATCTTGCGGTTGCGATTTTTAGCAAATTTAATGCAATTGTTTATGTTGATTTTTTTTAGCTGTTTTGCGCCGGTTTCGAACCACCTACTACCCCCCTCCCTTAACACCCCCTCCGTGTACAGTACAAGAGAGACATCTCAAGTCAACTGCATAAGTTTGCAGTTTTTTGGTCCTGAAAGTGAGATATATATATAACGAACTTCATTTTTCAAGTACGGTAATTTTAATCAACTTTGTCTTTCTATTGTCATGATATTATCATCGTTGTTGTGATTAAAATATCATATTCTTCTTATATTAGTATCATTATTTGCAATATCGGTAGTATTATTTTTATTACACTGCCGTAAAAAAGGTATATAACAACCGTTTATATTTATATATTTTTTTTGTAGTGTTTACAACATGAGCGGCCGTGTTGTATCGGCAGATACAATCGCAAGCCGAAGGCGCGCGATTGTATCGCCGATACAACACGGACGCGAATGTTGTAAACTACTTAAAAAATGTCTAGGTTAGCTCTTTCATATTTTACCAAAATTTTCAAGATTAAAATAAATTTTGCCGTAAAATTACCAGTTAAAACTTATGCAAATCAGGATATACAACACTAGTGTTGTATCAGATTTACAACACTCGTCATGGTCATGATTTCTTTTGAAAATGTCTCATTAATTATTCATGAATTTTTTAAGTATATTTATTGTATTTGCTTTATACAGGAGATATCAGCCTTCAATCTTTTTTTAACAGGGCGGGGAGAATGGGATGTCCAAATGGCTCCTTCAGTAAAAAACCTTGTTGATTTCAACCCCTATGTACGATGATGGAACGAATCCAATTAAAAAATGATACTGTACTTACGAGTACAGAGTCATCAGTGTCACTTACGCACACTAAATATTTTGTATCTTCATTTCATCACCCCCCCCCCCCCCCCCCCCCCCCCGTCCCTCTCAGTTAATAACTTTATATTTTCGTATCACTATAACGAGAGGGCATTGTTAATTCTTTTTAGAATATATTATTTAAACTTGTAGTATTTAAATATTACGTTTTGCGAGAGAAAGACTGCTTTTTTAAAACTTAGTAAAATTACGCAAATAATTTCGTGAAAAGACTACCAAGTGAAACACAAACAAATGGCTAATAACTAGTTTTCAAATTAGTATTTGTTTTTTCACAAAATGTACAATTTACATGATACCCGAAAACTATCGTTAGATATTTTGAATAAACAACACCACACATCAAGAGCTTGCGTTAATGCCATGTGATGGGCTGCCTGTGTGTTATCGATATAAACACGTACGGCTAAAAACATTGGCATAGCTTTTAGTTGCCTCAACTATCTCTAAAAAAAATACTATTCAAATAACTATTTTAACTGTTATTAAACGAGTTGTCATGGGCAGTGTTTTGTATTCGTGCAAAACTTTCAAAAAAGTTAATAGGTGATCCGTCATACAAAGCAAAACAATTGTTGACAGTCATTTGAGCACATTGCGTTACATGCACGTCGGGATGTATGCATTGCTTTTATCCCAGAAATAACTAATTAACAGATGTTGGTTGAAACTAGTATTCATTTAATAGCTAATTATAAGGTGAGTGGTTTTATAAATCTATGGAAGATTTTCGCAATAGTTTGGCGATAGTTTACACGGCAAAACGAGTAACGGCTAGACAAAACATGTCAATTTCAGAGTCGCTAAAGTTGAATTTTAACCAACTTTGAGATCGCTGTTCATGCCATACAACCAAAATACGGACGTAAATTTTTATATCAGCATCAAGGCCATCACTTCTTCTATATAAATCGAGAATGTCGTTGGATTTGGTTGTATCGCACATAGTTTAAAAGTCCATTCTTCTGAGGCTATTTTTAGAAGCAGAAAAAGTATGGTCGACAAGAAAATTCGTAAAAAATTTAGTTTTTGATTTTAATCATTGAAAACTACATAATATAATGTCTAAATAATGAACAAGAATATTATGTTACTTAAAATTTCAAAGGTTAAATACTTTCGTCACGCCAGGCCATTGAAGTGGGGTAATCTGAGATCGCTAAAATTAGCATATTCACCCACTCTCACAAAAATCCTTATTTCTCGAAAACTAAGCACTATTTTTACTAATGAAGTAGATTGTGATGATTGGGATATAATAGGGTACAAAATATAAAAGTATTAGCAAAATCGGATTTTTGACCATTGCCAGTAGTTGTTTGATGCTTCGTGACATACGCTCTTAATATTTAGATATTGATAATATACAAAATCACTTAAAATGTGACATCGTTCTAGTTTCTGTTTTTGTGAAGGGGTGGAAATTAATTGATAATTCCATGTGTTATGGAATAACAAATTTTAGAAGACTTACAGTATGTCTTAGTAGTTTTCTTAGAATCTCACACATGCTGAAATGCAATTATTGCATCAAAGAAGGCCACCTAGTTATATAATATTCTTTTCATATTCATTCAGCACATCATGTTAGATTCAATGTGTAAGCTAGTCTAAGTCAAACTTTTACTATTTCAATGATGTTCAATAATAATAATTTCAATAATGTTTCAATTTCCATATCACTGCCTTCGTCTTCTTCCTCGCTATAATCTTCCTGACTTCATCATCAATATTACTCAATTTTCCTGAGAAGGCGTAATTGAATGTGATAAGTGCTTAACACATGGTATCAAACCTAAGGGCAAAAGAATATTCAAGTTGTATGTAAACATCATCTCAATAAATAAAGATACATGAATCTTTCCCTTTTTATAATCTTACAAAATTAATGTTTTTCTGTTTTTCTTTTTTTGGGGGGGGGGGGGGGGGGGGGGATAAAATAAAGACCCTAAAAATAAAGGTACCAACTTGTGTCACAGGAAGCGCATTAAAATTTGAAAGACCTAAGAAGGTACCAGATTTTCACCGCAAAACGTTTAAATAAACATGCATCCCTACCATCCAATATATGGGAGTTACATTGAAAACTAAATTAAAAACTGACATTACCTAAATGCATCCAGAAACATACACAATTATTGATGAATTTCTAAAATATCCCAAAAGTTCACTTTTCAATGTTTAGGGACTGGTCATAAACTATATACTTTATGACCAGTCCCTTATTGATTTTTTATGGGCATTGATTGTATTTGTATCTTCTAATACCAAAGATTTATCTGGTAAGATTAAAAAAAAAAACATTTGAATGTTAAGATTCGATTTTGTATTTTCAAAACTGAACGAATAAAAAAAATTTAACTTTAAAATAATCTTTACAGAATTATATCCCGTTATTGCATAAAAAAATAATGAGGACGTGTTTTCAATTGCAATGCTTTCTTTTTGATACTCGATATACTACTAATGAAATAAGTTACTGTAAGTCTAGCTGTCAATCGCAATAATGGATATAACTGGCATAAATCAGTGAATACATCATGAAATCTACAACGCGACAAGATAGAATTTGAAGTATCTGCGTCAGATAATCAATAAGACTTTGCATTTCCATCACTTTATTCGCTGAACGTGGCTTAAAAGTATTATTCAAAGTTCAATGTAACCATTAACAGTTTTCTAAAGTTTCCCGCCAATGATGTAAAACCCCGCGAAGTTACGTATAATGGCAGAATTTAAAACACCAACTAAGTTTTCCGACAGTGGGCGAACTAAACGTTTAAGAAACCCTCAATCTCCTTCCACTCGTAATCAAAATGAGGGGAATAAACGATCATATTATCGCCCAATTTTGCCGAAAGAAGACAAACCTGAATCTATCCCGCCAAGACGAATTTTGCCGGACTCAATTTCTAGTTCGCCGCCAATTGACCACATCGTTAACAAAATTGGAAACCGAAATGAAAAGGTAAGTTTCGTTTTAGACTTTTTAGCACAGTATATGATATCGCTTATTGATTTAAATACTTTGTATGAAGATGGCTTATACCATATTACGCAGTTATGTCAGTACGTATTAAATTAATGCGCGGTACTGTGTTTGCATGCCTAGGAAACCATGCAAATGAAATGACTCTATATGTACGAATTTGTAGCGTATGTTTTTGTTATATATATAGAGCGATATATTTGTACTAGGTACAGCTGTAGACGTATTTTTAATATCTTTGATTTGGTGCAGTTATTGGGTTTATTTCATTTGTGGGTTTGTCTATTTTCCCCGTCTGTATGCCTTATAAAAATACTTGCGAGAATATATTAATAGGCCTACGTGATCATGAAAGTCAAAACTAGAACGTATATTTGAGAAACCTTAAAACGCAATCCACTTGCTTTCCTATATCGCCTAAACTATATTAATGAATAACTCGTAGAATCAATTAACCTTGATTATGCAGATTTTAATATGTCATTATTTTAATATCATCATAAATATATGACTGGTATACTTTTGTAATTTAAAATAGCTTCAAGAGAATGCCAAATTGCAGCTACAGGAAAAGGACATCACAGCAATTGAATCTACAATAAAATGCAATGGCACTGCAGAGGACCTAGCAAAAGTGATCAAGGGCATCACTCCACTTTGGTGTGCCATAAAAAAACTGCACATCCAAGACATTGTGAACCAAAGTAGCCAGCTATGTAAGAAAGGGGAGAAGTCATCTGTTTTGAGAGCTGGGTCTAAATGCTATGATGAAATAAAAGACTTCAAATGGCAAGTGATACTTACAGAGCTGCTAGATAAAGCACCAGACATTGCTGATATTCTGTTTGCTATTGCTTCCCCGAAACCTCTCAAATCCAAGGAACGAGCGGATAGCATCATCCCACCACTATGTTTGGCATGGTCAATTCTTATGAATGTTCATAATAATGAACTTAGTCTTGTACAGAAAACACTAACATGTATCCTGGGAGTTTCTGGATGCAACAAAGCAGTAAGTACACAATCATTTTCGAAATCTTCATACACTTTGAAATTGAAACTGTATAATTGTAAGCTTAAAAACATACTTGTATAAAGAAAATTTATAAGTTATATAAGTCTTTGCACTAATCAAATATACATGAAATGCCAATGAAACATAAATAACACAGGGGTGGATCCAGCTAGTGGGTGCAGGGGGTGCACACCCCTCCCTAAGATGATCGTGTATCGATCCTTACTTTTCCTGACTTTTTTGTGTCTCCTTTGTGACCATTTTTGTGGTGCACACCCCCTCCTCAGGTGACCCCTCCCTGAAGAAAAGTCCTGGATCCACCCTGGCTGTAACAGAAATTATGCTTTCCTATATAAACAGTAAATTATCAAATTAATTAATTGTAATTAAAAAAACCTATGCATTCATTTGCTCAGTTATTCTTGATAAAAATTGTAAATATTTGTCCAGGAGTATATTCCAGATACTATGGAAACTTTGCAAGTAGACTTACTGCTTGAACACCAAAACATATTAAAAAAGGATTATTGATTTTTCAGACAATGAAAAAGCTGAATGCACTAAAGATATGTCAAAGTCACCAAAGCTGGCTGAGAACAATGGATAATATTGGAGACAACCTCAAAAACGAAATCAAAAAAGAAATTGTAAAAGGCTCCCAGCCAAGACTAGTGTTTGACAACTTCGATTACCGAATCAGTGCTGGAGAAATGCTGAAGGGAGTACACAATGTTGATAGACACTGGATTTGTCAATATCTTACTTTCGACCGAATTAGCACAGCTGAGCTGGATAATACTCAACCTCTGGGGAGCCTTAAAGATCAAGATGTCACAATATATTTACTCAACCAAGAAGAACAAAACCAGATTAGAGAGGAGTACATTGTTTTAGTGGCAAGGATACTATGTCAGTTCATCCCATGGCTGAAACCGTTTCAAAATGTTGTCCCTCGTCACATAGAGCATGAGTGGAGCGAGGAAATGAGCAAGAAATCTGTTATCATTCCTCTTCCTGTCAAACCTTATGACCAGAAAAAACACAGTGAGGTCATTCAGTACCTGGACACTGTGCAAAGCTTCACCAAGGAAATTAGCAATGAGGGTGAGCCACTGATGCAGCTACCACTGGGAGGAGACCTTCTTGGAAGAGAAAGAGTGACAGGGGCCAAGAAATTGAGGAGTGGATGTGATGAGAGGGAAGAGCGGTTTGACAACATAATAGAGGTTGCCGAATACTGGCATGCAAAACAAAGTCTATTGAGTGTAAGATATTAACTAAAATATTAACATCAAATATGGGAAAAATTACATGTAATATAATACATCTGTGATATGCACACAACTTTTCAGAACATGTAGTATTCAGTTAAATTGTATATTACATAAACATGTATTTTTTTGTTGATGAATCTTTCTTATAATCATTTTCTGATATTCACAGCTTTGCTGGAAGCATTTGTACAACAAGTCATCTGGCCGTGAGCCTGGTACTATCTACTACTTCCGAAACTTGCATGGTAGAACAAATGTAAAAGAAAATGTTAAAAATAACTATGCCGCTGCAGAAGGGATGCTGCTTCACCTAGCAACAGCATATATTGTTTCAGCATTCATGTATCATGCAGGAATGAGTGACACGAAGGACAGACCAAAAAAGATCAATGAACCTGGGAAGAATGTCACCCTTCATGGATACAATTATCTTCGTGAATTTGTAGGGGGATTTGTTGACCAATATTGTCTGTTTGAACCAGACTTGGATAAAATTCAGAGGAAACAACAGGCAGATAAAGAAGAAAAGGAGCGAAAACAACAACCAGGTTAACTAGCAAAATACCAAGAAATAGCAATTTAAATAATTGTAACAAATTATGCTAATTAAATCACAAGATTGCAAATTCAGTGTTTGTGGGAAGATAGCTACTAGGTAGTTTTTGTATGAAAACTGATTGTATAGCAGTTATACGTACTGCACAGTTACAGTACCTGTTTTATTTATAGACTTATGTTACAATTATGGTGCAGTTTCCCACCCTAAGAAAACCACTGTAACATGAGGACTGGTGTATAATACAGGTCATTTTAAGTAATAGATAAAATATGAGCGGGAGACCTTTATATGGGCATTTAAAACAGCGAGCTGCAGGTGAGCTGTTTAAATTTAAAGCCCATAAAGGTCAGATGTGAATATTTTATCTTGCTTATCAAATTCCAACAATAGCTTAAGCATATATTTTGCTAAAAACAAAGATTATTATTATTTTTCAAAGAAAATCCAAGTTTAAGTAGTATGCAAATCTGAGTGAGGACGAATGTCTTGCTGATTTACATATTTGGCCATGGCTATGATTTTCCATTGTGTTTACCTTTATTATGAATTATTAATGAATTTGATAATAAAAATTATCTAACATGTATAATTCAAAACTGCTAAGTTGGCTTGAATGAGTATAATTCATTACAATTGAGCTCCAGCTGCATTTGCATTAAATGAGCTAACATTTCCTATTCTTATATATATACAGGGTCAATTGTTTTTCTCCTAACAAGAAAGGCTGATGGAGTTCAATACGAATTCGAAGTAATTGGAAAAGTTGTGAGCTGTGATGAAGTTGTGGTCAATTGTTATGTCATCCAAGTTCTAAGAGTTGGTGCAACCCACTATGGCAGTCAACAGCTCATACAACCTGGAACTGTAGTATCTTGGCCAAAACAATTGACGGCATATCCAAACCCAAGGACAGGTATGATCCGGTGATGGATTTCAAAATCCAAATAATATAAAATACTGATATTTGTCAAAAAAAAAAACATCAGTTGTGAGAGTTCCATTACAGGCCATGCAATAAATAATAATGCATAATTATATATTAATTTGTCAGGATATTGTCAATAGAATACCAATGCATCTGTGCCATGATGAATGTGTACTAATTATTGCACTAACAGATTCCACTTTTAAATAATAATAAGCTAAAGATCAAACCATCTTCTCTTCAGAATCAAAAAAGCAAGACAGTAAAGACCCTGAGCCAGATGACCACATGACCAACTATGGGTTGTGGGTAATCCACTTTGGACTTCTGTTGATGCAAATGAATGACACAGAAAGAGAAGGTGATGGGGAGAGAGCAATGAGAAACAACAAACTCCTACTTCTTGTGTTTCGAACTGGAAAACATGCCAAAAAGTACGCCTTTGAAATGCTTCGTATGATTAGCAAGGTAAAATTTCAGTTGACACAACAAATGGCAGCCAGAAACATCCATGGCAGATTTGTTAACTGGAAGAGTGGCATGGGCCGCAATTGTGCCAATGACCTCAAGCAGGAACATTTGGTGAAATTTACAAAAAAGCTGGTAAAAGGAATGGGTGCCCAGAAGACCGAAAAGGCTATCAATCGTGCCTCAAGAGCAGCAGGTGGTCTTCAATATATCGTGGAAAACTTTGATGAAGTTACTGGAATCCAACCTGAGTCAACTGCTCATACCTATAAAAATGCAGAATCAGACATCATTGACATGATTAAAATTATCAACAAGGAAAAAGTGTTCCAAGCCATTCCTGGACGGGCACATCCCACATTTGCAAAAATCCCTAAGAGTTTACTAGACACACTAGACATTGCAAAAATGGAAAAGTGGATGAAAAGGTAATAAATTGAAGTTCAGCATTTCACAAATTTAAATTATAACATTGAAAATAATAGAATATATATTGACTAATTTAGTTTAAAAAGCACAGATGACTGCAGCTGTACTTTGTCATTTCTCTCATAATACATTTGAAAACTACTCCTCTTAACTATATATATGAACTTGTTTAATTTTTTTTGTTATCATTTCACAATCACAAATTAAGGTGTTTCCCAGTAGTTTTTTATTGACCACACTTCCCATTTTGATTTAGCAAGATGATCAACTTTCCCTGGTCTAATCAATACATATTTTGCACCAGATACAAAGCATAGATGGAATTTTTGATTTATGTCAATTTCAATTCAATTGATGTTGCTATGGCAACATAAAACAAAGATGGCGGAAATTTTTTAAATGTCTTGCATTTTCGAGGAGCTTCATATATTTATTTATTTTATTAGCTTTGCCTTAACAATATACAGTAACAGAAAACAAAATTACATCACAAAGAAAATAAATAATAACATGGCAGGGTACCCACAACAGCGTTAGCCAATTACTCGGGTACCCACAACAGCGTTAGCCAATTACTCTGGGCCCAGAGTATATACTAGGTATTAAACAAGAACGGGGAAAATTGATCAAATTGCTAAATGAGAATTGGGAGTGTGGTATTCAAAAAACGTCTTTGAAACACCTTAAAGTAATACTATAAAATTTAAAATGTATAGATAATCAAATAATTTCTTTTGTTTTAGTTGGAAAAACAAGCTTGCAAAAAACCCAGATGCACCTGGGGATGCCAATGAAGATGAAGAATCTGAGGATGAGGAGTCTGAGGATGAAGATAGTGATGGAGACTTTTCTGTATATAGTGATAATGATTAACTTTATATGACAACTACAACCCAGGCTAAGTAAATACAAACAGGTAACTTTACTTTTATTTGTTGTGTTGAATAAAATTATTGCACTCTAGTGATAATATCAATAAGGGTAAAATATTACATCATGTTCCATGACATCTTGTTTTTACAGTACAGTTACACTGTTGGGTTTTAATCTGAATTGAATATTTGAGTTCTTAATTACACTGGCTTCATGCAGCCACAAATAGAATGTGATGTAATAGTTTGTATAATTTTAGTGGTACCAAACCAATAAGGAATGCACATTTCAAAAAACAATAACAATACCACAGGTGTTTTCTCTTTTCTTTTTACCTACTGATAAAGGTCTAAGTCTGAGAATTAAAAACTTGACATTTAAGTTATGTTCATCTAGCCCTAAATGATAACAATTAAATAGCATACATACATATTACATAACTATGCTGGTGCTTGGATGGACAAAACTGATTAGATGGCAGACAATAAGATTGTTCAATTGCTTGAAATAACTGCAATAAATATTTAGAAAAATAACAATTTTAATCCAATTTTAATTAAAAGAACATAACTAGGTACTACTAGCTGACAACAGGTTACAGTCAAGTATTCACACAAACACATAGTATTATATATGAGAGGAACATAAAGAAGATTGCAAATTTCTTTTATACTGGAAGCGATAGAAAACAAAATTTAACTTATCGATAATTTGTCTGCATTGCAATATTTATCATGAATATTTCAATAAAATATGATTTTTATGATGCAGAAATGATATTTTGAACAATTGTTGTCCCTCAAATAGACTTAAATCATCTAAAACATGTCAATATGAGAAAAGAGAGATGACAAAATTGAATTTCAGAAGTGATTTTTGATATCTAACCAGACTAAAATTTACTTGATATACAACTGAAATAAGACCACTACAACTATTGTAAGTGTAGTTATGTGATTGCCATTGTTATCATAACATGTTATATATCTACAAAGAGTGCTTCTGCATATTTGTTTTATATCAAGAATAATACAAAATATCAACAACAAAATTAAGTAAAAGTAAAAATAAGTAAATAAGTATTTACATGTTTTAATTTAAATGCTAGTGTCAAAAAAGCAATCTAATTGTAACAATATGAACCTTCCTAGCAGCAACGTTAAAATATTTAAAGTACTACATGTATCTACTATAAATATGAAGTGCCAGTTCACTGGTTGCAATAATAGCATTTGTAATTGTAATTTTAGGAGCGAGTAGAGAATACCCGTCCATTTTCTTATGACATGAGTCTTATGACATTGAATGTACCGCAGTCCCGTAGTGATCACAAAGCCTTATGGTGAAGTATGAATTGTATAAGCTTTTGAGAACGACCCAATCAAGGTATATATTCAAGTGCTACCGCAGTCCGCAGTCCCATAGTGATCGCAAAGCCTTATGGTAAAGTATGAATTCTATTAGTTTTTGAAAAGGACCCAATCTAGCTATATATTCAAGTGCTACCGCAGTCCACAGTCCGCAGTCCCGTAGTGATTGGGTTTTCTGTGTTTAACTGACGGACTGCAGACTGCGGTAGCAGTTAAAATATACATGTTCATTGTGGACGAGTATTCTATACCCTGGCCTAGATTAATTTGAAAAGCCCAGGCAATTTAAATAGCTTTATAATAGAGTCAAAATTAAAAGTTCACAATATACACTACAGAATACAATGAAATTATTTTTATTAATAAGGCTATATGAATGTTTTACAATCATTCATGATATAACTTAAATATGGGAATGATTTAAAAATAATTTGTAAACCTTTAGTTTCAAACATATGTTGAGATTCCTTGCTTCAAACAACAGATCAGGTACACTTCATTAAAGTTTCAACTTCAGTAAAGTTTTAATTGCCTCAACAGCAGGAAAGAGGTACAGAATTCGAAGTGTAAGCCAAAATTGCACTTTTAATATAGCAAATCAATTCTGGTAATGAGTTGATCGATGACAAACAATGCCTGTAATCATCTCAAAATGCGCTTCACGAAAAATAAAACATACCTTCATACATTCATCGTAGTCCTAATAATGCATAAAATAAGTTATAGCAGATCAAGGTGGAGTTAGAACACAATTTCCTAACGTTTTTGATATGTCTTCATATCTACTCCGGCCATCCGCCATTTTGAATTCTTCCTGAGCCCGTTACAAAATGAGTCAGCTTTGTGTACTTTACTTTATGCGCATTAGATTTTCGTTTAAAAAGCTCCGAGCATCGTAGAAATTCCACCAATCACGAGCGAGAACACGGGCGCCATTGTAGGGCGAGAGTCGCGCATGCGCGACCTTACTGGCCAATCAGCATCGGGCTGAGAGGGTCTTAAATCCGTTGTTACCAGAGGTAATGACGGGAGAGATGAACGACCGAGTTAGCCTGGGTACGAGAATGGATATAAACACACTGGGAGATGAAGAGCACGAGAGAAGCAAGCTTAGAAACACGAGCGCAGCGAATGTGTTTCTCTTGCTTCTTATGTATACACCTACTTGCAAGAACGTTGTCATACGAAAAACGAACATTTGTATTTAGTGTGTTAGGAATAAATTAAAAGTACAAAAGAAAGAGTTCAGCTTCAGTGATCATCTTTTGTACTTTTAATTTATTCCTAACCCACTAAATACAAATGTTCTTTTTTCGTATGACAACGTTCTTGCAAGTAGGTGTATATCAATTGTGTAGAAATAGCCTTATTATTAGAATTCCCTTAAGAATTTTATTTATTCATTTGTTCATTCATTTATTCATCCATCAATCCATCCAATCATACGTTTTTGTGTTATTATTTTTTACTTCTAACATATTAAAGTATGTGATATGCACCTGAACTAGTTGGAAATCTACCACTCTGTTGATTTGCTGTTCAATGAATGTGAATGAGCCATATTTTGCACAATGACCGGGAGAGTCGCATCTACCATCAGCAGCAAGCACCAAATCATTCTCCATATTTGAAAGTGTATTCAGTAGTTGGGTTTGGTGCTCATTCCATAGTTGTACCACAACAGGATTGACATAGGAACCAATGTGGCGATAATAAGATGTTGATGAAACACAGGCCACATTCATAAAGTTAAACATCCTCAACACCTTGGCAATACAGGCACCTGAATATAGATAATATTCATTTAATAATGGTGTTAAAAATTATAATATAATTTGAGTCAATTTCAATGTTACATTCTACCTGAAAGTAAAAGACAAGTAGAGAACAACAGGTTCCCAACAGGCATCTGACGTCCAACAAGTGGCTGGCTTGTCCATACTTTAGTAAAGTTACAATTTTCTTCAGTACATTGTTGTTTAATGCTGATAGAGGTACCCACGACCTCTATTATAGATGCATTAGATGGACTGAAGAGGCAGCTCTCAAATACAATATACTTTCTCTCCTTATAGCTACTTGTGTTGTTGCTTTTTGGTGTAGTTCTATTTAGAGGAATAAAAATATTACATTCAATTTATTGTTAAATCAATTAATTAAATTTGATTGATTTCTAACCTGTCTGGTTCAGATTTACACTCATCTTCACTGGACACAGAAGGCTCGTAGTCTTTGTCATCATCATCAAAAGGTTTGTTGTTGTCACTAACATCATCGCTGTCTGTTGGTACATTGCAAACTGAATGGATTGGCTCAAGATTGGCAATGTTGCATTGAACAGCACAATCTACTTGTTCAGGACATATATTTGTATTTGTACCTACATATAAGAAATGCAGTTTAGAAAATATTGTTATAAAGATCAAAGGTGGATCCAGGAGGTGGATTGGGTGGCTAGCCATCCCCCTTCGGAGTTGAAAATAATAAGAATGAACCTAAAAAAATGTGACAACCACTACAGTAGTACAATAACGTACGATAAATACTCAGAAAATGACATGAATATTCATATTACCTTTACTTCGAAAATGAGTAAGATGAGGTCCATAGAAGTGAGTCTGGGTGCCCATATCAGCTTTTGAAATGATTGGTGAGGTTTTATCTGCTACTGGTTGATCACTCTTATCATCATCACCGACTGTAGCTGCAGTTGAATCATCAAACTCGGCCAACAACTGTAAATTACATGTGAATGCACACTTATGAGCGAAGGAGCGAAAAAGAAATACAGTGTCTTTTGACCGTAAGTCGAACCTTTTTTCAATTATATTCACGGAATCTACGAGTATTTACTGTTCTAAAGCATTCTAGTTTTATTTAGAAACACCAAGCGCTTCTATTCTCTTCAATATTTTTTGTATTTAGACGCTTGTTTTTGCCCCTCACTTCGATGGCAAATTTTCACGACCGACTGAACTCCCGATCAATGTCCTCAAAATACTATTTGACCGTATTAAAGTCGAACTATTTTATCGATCAATTACAAAAGCAAGCGTGTAAATACAAAAATATTGAAGTAATTAGAAGCGTTTGGTGTTTCTAAATAAAACTATAATGCTTTAGAACAGTAATTAAATACTCGTACTTTCCGTGAATTAATTGAAAAAAGATTGACTGGCAGCCGGTAAAATAGACACGGCGAAAAAAAAGCCAAAGTAATATTTCACAACTAAGATGACTGGCAATACGTACCCGGTTACACGTTAGTTTAGACAATGCCCGACTTTGTCTTTTCGGAGTACTGCTGCTTGTTTCCAGACTTGTTTCGTTACTTGTTCTTGTCGAAGTTGTATAACGGCGTTTTCGCTTTTGTGATGAGCTTCTATTTATTGCTTTTTGAAGCTGTTCTGGTGTGGGAATAGGCTGTACAGTTGGAACTTTTCCTTTTTTTAAGATAAGTTTAGAAGAAAAGCCAGCTAGTTTTGATCGATAGTCTTCAAAGTCGTCTTCGGTAAAATGGGAGCTACAAACATGTCCCGTTCCCGGTGTCCATGTTTTGTCGTCTCTTGTTGTCAGTACAAACGCTATCCACTGACGGCGTAAACTAGGTTCGTTTGGAAATTTATGAAGGCTTACGTTGTCTTCGTTTGTTTTATTACAAAACATGACTACGCAGCGCTTTCCAGGCGGACGTTTTTTTGCCTCTGTCATGATGTTTGGAACGAAGATCTTCATGCATTTCTAGACCTGTGCAAGTTTACACACTTGTGACGTCAAAGTATCACGTGACTCTCGAGCGGTGTTTTTGAAACGCACGTAAAAACGGGGAATAAAATCGATGGCAAAAAAAACAATTTTTATCTAATGAATTTTTTTTTTCTACAAAATGACTTAAAACTAAACGAAGTAAGTGTACAAAACGTTAAAAAGGACAAACATTTTTGCCGGGAGTTGCCCTTTAAGTTAAATATAATATAAATTAATATAGTAAAGCTGTAGCACAAAACTTGTGAAACAGATAACATTAACTAAAGTTCAATATATGCTAGCACTTTGCTATTTGACCATTATTGTCAAACAATTAATAAAAAACTTGAACGATATATATACACATGCAATAACAGAGTGCAAACAATATAACCGTGAAACATTAGTTATACTAAATTTTACTATCCTATGTTAATTCTATTGTTTTCTTTTCCAACTAGTACTATTTTGAACAATTTAGTAATCAGTGTTTCATAGATATATATTGCTTGCACTCTAGTTTGTTTAGATAGTATTTACAGGTTTATGAAGACTTATATAATACAATAACAAATTGGATGTAAAAGCAAAATAATTAAAAACAATATAATAGCTAAATTTTTAATATAAAGCCCACTGTGGGGCATTTTCAGGGGCGGTTCTTCTTGATGCAACAGGGCACTGAACTCTACCAACAAGCATTTAAATAAAGCGCCCCTTTCTTGAACGTTTTTTTGAGATCTTTTTGTCAAGAAGCTGAAATAGTTCATTAACTTTGCTGCTTCGCCAAGTCAGCTTCCTGACAACAATTACTGGTGGAACTTCCTCTTCAGAGTCAGATTCTCTAGCTTGTTCCCCTTTCAGATGACATAAAGTCGTTGTTAATTACAGACATAAAAACTTCCTTCTGCTCATCAGGAATTCTTAAAAGCTCTTGGAGAGCATTTGATCTTTGTACTCGTTTCTGCAATATAAAGGAAAACATTTAGAATAAAAAAGTAATAATTTGAAGAAAACATTATTGTAATGGTATGATTATTTTTCGATGAACTTGAATTAATAGGTTTGTAAAGTTTGAAATTTGTTTACACAAAACTCAAAGCTATACATTTTTGAAATACATTATTATACTATGACCTTATCAAGCAAACACAATATCAAATTTTCATGTTGTGATTTAAAAAGCTAATATCTCAAGTGGACTAAAGAAGTCACAATAAACAAAACAAGTTTTCACTGAAACAGTCATTGTTTTGTACATAAAGACTACATAAAAAGGAATTTAACCTTTAAAGGCAATAAAAATCATTGAGTAGCCCTCTATCAAACATACATATATTACTAAGTTATCTTTATGGTGGTATTTGTTTTCATCTGAATTCAAAAGACGCCGAGGAAAAAAAAAAATTATTTGACATCTAATTAACATTCTGGTCATGTGATCTGCATGACGTCACAAGCAGGGTAAATTGGTGTATATTTATTTTATTTATTTATGTATAACAATGTTTAAGCAGGAGGCTCTCATCACCGAGGTGTTTTTCAGAGAGGTCCTGCTATAATACTATGCTATAGAAATATATAATATAATAATCTAAATAAATCTAAATATAATCTAAATATAAAAATATAAGTACAAATTAAAACTAAAAACAAAGCTATCGAAATTCGCATAAAATATATCTAAGTATAACTAAAAGTATATAAAAAATAAATTTAAGTTAAAAACAATTTGAAAACATTAAGGCTAGATGCCTGTCGGACAGCAATATCTAAGTTGTTCCAGTCGGCGGCCGATAGATCTTTATCAATAAACAGTGTCTACTCAATATAATTTAGTATTTATATTGTGTGTTTATTTTGCTTGACTATCAATTTGGCATCCAGACACATCAATACACAGGACAGCAAATGATGTAAATCTAGAAATTGTAAGTTAACCCTGCTAATAACGTCACTGATTTTTTTTTCAAAATGGCGGACTGAAGGTTAATAATTTAAAGTTCATTTGCTTTTTTCACATCATATTTGGAATAGCTCTTATCGCAGATGAGCACGTGAGTCAAACAAACCAGCGGTATCGCCATGAGCGTAAAACATGAAAACGAGGCTCTCGGGCCAAGCTTTGCTTCGCTAGCAAAGAGTTTACGGCAGATCAACACATCATCGCATCATTTTGATAGATATATTTGATATAGAACGTTATTTCTGCCTTCACAACTATGGTCAACCACTTCAGAGTCTTTGGAGGAATGAAATGAAGTTCTAACGTACAATAGAGTGGTTTGTCATGGCATTTACTACAGTTATCGAACAAGAAGTCAATCGCTGAATGACTCGTCAAAATACATCAACATTCTTACTTTCCAAGCCAACATACGCAGTCTGAATGCTTTATTAAACCACTTGGAGGCCAGATAATTTGTCAGAAGCGAGGATATACTTCTGTTGCTTCTTATTTCTATTTTAATTAATCTTACTTTAACTGTAGTTATCGCAGGTTCTATCTTTTCATCGTAATTCTAAACAGCTTCCGTCTCTACAAAATATTGCCTTACATATTAACTTGCATGGATTCTCTGTTCTTCAATTAGTTTAATAAAGCTTTCAGATTGGAAATGCTGGCTTTAAATCTAGGAATATTAGGTAGCCAGAGTGTTCTCTCGACTATTTTGATCAGTCATTCAGCGAGTGACTTCTTGTTCGTTAGTTGTAGTAAATGGCATGATAAATCCCAGTATTCTACTTTAGAACTTATATGTTCATACATCCAAGTAGTGGTTGACCATAGTTGTGGAGGCAGAAATAACGTTCTATATCAAATATATCTATCAAAATGATGCGATGATGTGTTGATCTGCAGTAAACTCTTTGCTAGCGAAGCAAAGCTTGGCCCGAGAGTCTCGTTTTCATGGTACGCTCATGCTGGTTTGTTTGACTCAAGTGCTCATCTAAGATAAGAGCTATTCTGATGAAAACAAATATCACCATAAAGATTACTTATGTATGTACCTTTGATAGAGGGCCACTTGATTTTTATTGCCAATGTCCTTTAAATCACAATATGGTAATATCATGTCTTTTCGTGTCTCATAAAGTGAACATTCTTAATAGGGCATTAAATAATAATAATAATAATCATTATGTTTTATATAGTATCAATTCCTCATGTTCAACAACACTTTACAAGAAGTATAAAAAGTCACTTACAGTGTTTAACCTGCTTCTGCTCAGGTGTGTTAAGGCCTGGTTTGAGCCTATTTTGCATATGAAAATAGGTTTAAAGAGAATCGTGGCCTTTTCTAAGTAGGAATCTTTAATAGGTTGGTATATTTTGTCAAATATACTTTAAGTGAAACTTTCTGCTACATGTTCACATTGGAAGGGATGTCACGTGACAAGGTACACCAAATTATTAGCTTAGAAATTTTGATTAAAAATGGGGAACACAAAGAATTCTTCGATTTTAACGAGCAATGTGTTATTTTGTTTCTGTTATAGAGGTCTTTACAACTACGCCTTTTGCGTTTTGAAAAATACCTTATGTAGAGAGTTATTTTAGAAAAAAGGTCACGTGACCTTATTTGCATTTAGGTTTTTCCTTAATATCTTTTTGCTCCATGAAGATAGACACGATTAAAAGGCGGTGTCATATGCCTTCCATTAATATCTAAAAACCATGCGAATTTCAGCTTGATTGGGAAAGGACAAATGTTCCCCGTTTTCAAAAACCGTTTATGCTGCCTTAAAGTCACGTGACCAACAAAATGAAAAAAATTTCATATCAAAGGGTTTACAATCTGGAACTACATCTTCCATAAACGAATGATTACGATATGTCTAAAACCCACTGTTTTATAAAAGAAACAAAAAAAATCGTAATTTGCAAAGAAGCCAGGCCTTAACACACCTGAGTGGCTCTTTGCTGTTTGAGGTACAGATCTTTCTTGTTGCTCTCTTTCAGTTGAAACTGCCTCTTTCTGGTCTTATAGTAAACTCTCAAGGAATCTATAGGCAAGAAAACATGTAACTGTAAATCATTGCTTTCACACAATAAGATTGCGACAAAATAATTTTTTTAAAGCTCCTTGACACCAATTAATCATAAAGTACCTGATTGCAGACAATGAATCAGTCACAAATACACATATTTCAGCTTGAATTTTGCAGTAACTTACCTCTAATTGTACTCGAAGAGACTTTCTCAACATTTTGGACAGCAGCTGTTACCCTAGAATTTACTTGTTCATTTGTTGGGCTACAAAAACTTAAAGTAAAGAGGGAAAAGCATGTTAGTAACATTAGTCTATTATCATTTCTGCAACCAACAGGCCTGCATGCAATATTTTTTATGAAGTCAACAATATTTCTGCATTGAAAGCACAAATATGGCTTTTTGACTGCTACAATAGTATATAATACACCTATTTCAGAAAAAGTTGTCTATGGGTAGTGATAATCAAAAGTCAGTAATGGTATGCAAACACTCAAGAACGCGTAATTAAGGAGGCTCGGGTCAGTAATTTTCGAGCTCACCCAGCGACGTTTGAAAGGCCGTAGTTCCCGTGTCAGAGGGTATTTTGACAAGATTTTTTAACACTTGTCTACATATAGAATAAAGTTTTTAAAAAAGTTATTTTTAATAAAATCGATAATATTTTAGCCGACAAATGATAACGCCGCCGAATTTTTATGTAGCCTATTTTTGGGAAAAATCGACCTAAACTTTTAAAACCACATAGCCTACTTTAAAGCTGTTACCTAGGTCAACAATCTGGCAAAGTTTAAAAAAAATTCATCTCATCGATTTTGAATAAAAACGGGACAATTTTTTTCAGTGCAAAAAATCATTGTTTTATAATATTTACCGATAACAACGGACTTTGAAGAGATAAATCAAAATCCTTCCAGCCAGATATTAACAGGACATTTGTCTATATTGTCTGTGAATTTCAACAAATTTAGTCCACGGGATGTTTTTTGGGAAAGGATATAAATCGGCAAAAGTTTGTCAGTTTTTGTGCAAAACTTCTAATTTTTACTTCTGAGCACGCTAACGAAAAAATCTGAGATAACTTTTTTTTATTTTTTAGCTATCAAAAGTTCACTATATTTTCAAGTGCGCCTCTAAATTTTATAGTGATTGAAATATTTTGAGACGGTCAAATAAAATTCTGAACGTGGGTATAAAAAAGCAAAAGCATGCAAATCATGTATAACTCGAAAATAAAAACAAACCGGCCGCTGCAAAGCGAAGGCAAATATACCCATGTTCAGAATTTTATTTGACCGCCTCAAAATATTTCAATCACTATAAAATTTAGAGGCGCACTTGAAAATATGGTGAACTTTTGATAGCTAAAAAATAAAAAAAAGTTATCTCAGATTTTTTCGTTAGCGTGCTCAGAAGTAAAAATTAGAAGTTTTGCACAAAAACTGACAAACTTTTGCCGGTTTGTATCCTTTCCCAAAAGAAATCCCGTGGACTAAATTAGTTGAAATTCACAGACAATATAGACAAATGTCCTGTTAATACCTGGCTGGAAGGATTTTGATTTATCTCTTCAAAGTCTGTTGTTATCGGTAAATATTATAAAACAATGAATTTTTGCTAGGAAAAAAATGACCCGTTTTTATTCCAAATCGGTGAGATGAATTTTTTTTAAACTTTGCCAGATTGTTGATATAGGTAACAGCTTTAAAGTAGGCTATATGGTTTTAAAAGTTTAGGTCGATTTTTCCCAAAAATAGGCTACATAGAAATTCGGCGGCGTTATCATTTGTCGGCTAAAATATTATCGATTTTATTAAAAATAACTTTTTTAAAAACTTTATTCTATATGTAGACATGTGTTAAAAAATCTTGTCAAAATACCTTCTGACGCGGGAGCTACGGCCTTTCAAACGTCGCTGGGTGAGCGCGAAAAATACTGACCCGAGCCTCCTTAAGAGACTGTCTCTGTAAGAACCTCATGACCCCCGGAGATTGAAAAATAGAATTCTTTTAAACTTTGTGTGTAGAATGCCTTTCATATGGGTACTTTGAAAATCGGGTTTATAATGAGTCTCGTTAAATTTTCGCTTAGTTTTAGGGGGGTCAAGTTGAAGGCCAAAATTAGGCTTTTGGCCACTTCTCGTTCTTGAAATTTGACTGATGTTTGAACCTCTGAGGCATTCTACACACAAAGTTTGAAAGAATTCTATTTTTCAATCTCCGGGGGTCATGAGGTTCTTACAGAGCATTTAAATCTGTATTGAATCAAATAAAATGTGGTCCAGTTGCATAGGCTTGAAGCCTCGACAACCTTTTCTGAAATAGGTGTATATTCTTTCTTCATCTTTGTTAGCCTCAATTAAGTGTTATTAGAATACTCAATCATTTAGTCATGGAAATGTCAAGTGTCCAACGCAATAAAAAAAACAAATAAATATGTATTCTGGAACAAAATAAAATTTATAAATATTTACTCTGCATTTGAGGTAAAAAAAAAAAGCATCCCAAAACTGAACTTTTACACTATAATGTATATTAACAAATCAAACTATTGACTACCTTGCAAAGAAAAATAGAAAAATAACATTTTGCAGTTTACTTTAACAGACATAAACTACTTTAACAGACACAAAAAGAGCAAGGGCTCAGTCTTCTATCATGCACATTAATATCTACTTAAGAAATAGAAGACGATTTTCCGTGTTTATATAGCTCGTGCTTTTCCTACGCTCTCTCGTGTTCTCCCAACATCACAAGTGTTTAGATCAGGCTATATAACACGGAAAATCGTCTTCTATTGCTTTTATAAAATATTTTTTGAGGCTAAATCGGCATTTTAATTGCTGATAAGAATAGCAATTCTCAATACGCGCGCCATCAATACGCGCACGCATGTTTAGATAGCCTCATCCAACATAGCCTGCATAGCTGGCCCTGGGGGATTGGGGAGAGAGGCGGAGGGATTGGGGAGGGGAGGGGAGGGGAGGGGAAGAGAAGGAAAGGAGGGCCTGCCCGCAAGGCCATGTATTTTACATGCTTACGGTCGCTGGCGACCGTAAACGCTGATTGGCTTATTCTTGACAAATGATTGACAGATATTGGGATAGGTCATGACGAAAACCAGAACACACATTCATTCAGCTTCTTTGCTTGTAAACATGGTAAATGTTTATATATAGTTTTGGTAGTGAACGGCGAGTATTATTCAACTTTCAAGTAAGGTAAATTCTTTTGGCCTGACGACAGCCGATCTATCCGATGAAGCGGTATGCTTTTATAATATTAGGTCCAGCGAGATTTCTCGACGAGCTGAAACTCTTTCAATGTTCCTCAATGTAAGCTACATTTATTTCCACACTTTGTTCCAAGCTAGAGTGGAATAATATAGTTATCGTTTGAAGATGAAACATCGGACTTATCAGCTTTCTTGGTGAATGAATTCGAACTGGTTTTATTATTGTATCACATGCAGCCGTTGATTATGCCATGAAGGTTCGAATTACAACCGTCTCTGTGTTCTATAAATCGCTCGTAAAACCTGATTTTATTTTTACTTGAATTAAAATCAATTATCCCATGTTGTTCTTTGAATGTTAGATTTTCTATGAGGGTAACTGTTTTCACAAGAAATGGCGAATTCAAAGTTAAACTACCAACGTACAAACAAGGCCAGTTAGTATCAAGCTGAGAAGTTCTGGTAAGCCCTTACTTCCGGTGCGCTATTTTTAGTAGTGGGCGGTTAACTGAATAAGACAGCCTTGTGGGCAGGCTCTCCCTTCCTTCTCCCCCCCCCCCCCCCCCCTCCCTCCCCTCCCCTCCCCTCTCCCCTTTCCCCAGAGAGCCAGGCTACGCAGGCTACATCCAACACGGTGCAATTTAATTTTTTACATTATTTAAAATTAAAAATCACAATGGAATACACAAAATGAACTTGACAATGTAAAATATCAATTGTCTTTTTTGTCAACAGAGCGTGTGTACTATATAAATTATTTTATAATTACCTTTCATTGAGATTCCAAGCATCAGTGAGTTCATGGCCATACAAATTTTTTAAGGTGGTCCTGACATTACTCTGTAAAATATCAAGTGATATTATATAAGCTTATTATTGACTTTCATGAACTTAACTACCACTAGTTGCATTGGAAAAAAAAAGTTCAGTTCAAAACAAACCAAAGGAATTAGAACTAAACTTTTGAAATTAATACAGGGTTAAAAATTGAAAGCTTTGGCGGGAATGCACTATGGGTATACAGTTATGCAAATTAGCTTGGCTAGTGTAAACAGAAAGCACATGGTGGCATTTTGAACTCAAGCGTAACTCAAACCTACCATTAAAGTCCTTGGTATTCTCGTAGATTTTCGTCTTTTTGTAGTTGTTTCTTCTGTCAACAGATCCATGATTCGGTTATTGAACTGCCGCTGTTCTACAATGAAGCTGGCAAGGTCTACAGCCGGTCCGTCGTTGCCTTGCGTTCCTGAGGCTTGAATGGTCTCGAAGCCGCTCGCATGCGTGTTAGGTGTCGAAACTGATTGTTGATATGGCGGGATTTGCAGTGGTGTTGATGTCAGCGATAGTGACGAGGTACTCGAGGGAGAAGGAGAGCGTGATGTAGATGGTGGCGTACCAGTTGAGGAGTTTGGAGAAGAAGAACGCGATGTAGATGGTGGCGTTACTCCGGGCACAACAGGCGTCACAGATACTATGACCCTTGCAGCTCTTTCCTGTAATCTGAAGACTCTTCGGATGTTTTCTTTAGATGTCGAACTCCAGGCTGGTCCACCATACATCAGTAGAGGTTTTATTGTAGCGGTGTAGAACTGGACCCTTTCATTGAATGGTAAATAGTGTCTGATAGACCGTAGAAGGCCAATGCGCTGCGCAAGTTTCTTGGAAATATAATCAATATGAGCGTTAAACGATAAGTCCTGATCGATGTAGATTCCAAGGAGCTTGTGGCTAGTGGTTTCGTCAAACAATTCTCCCTTCCTTGTATTAATTAGTAATCGGTGGTCATCAGGTTTTAATTTTAAACGTAATCGTGATCCAGTTACAAACAAAGATTTGGTAAGTTATAAATTAAATAATTTTTCTTCAAGTGTCAAACCTTTCTTAGCTTAATATAATACAACTAATTGGTGATACTAATGAATAAAGAAGTGGATATCATCCGTTGAAATTATAATAAATCAATTAAACTAGTCTAAATAATATGGTAACAAAATTGTACTAAAATTATGGATAAAGAGAGGATAAAGATATGTTTTCACCAAGAAAAAAGGATTTATTGGGCCCATAAATACGTTAAGCTTTAAAATAATTTCACTTAAAAGGAAGAAGAAAACTTTCAAAACTTAGCTCTTCCGCATATGGAACAGAATTTATCCTCAGATGCTACGGATGTCCCACATTGTGTACAAACACAAAACCATGTCAAGTTCCACCAGGAAAAAATGGCGGGTAAAAAAAGAAAGAGCTGTCCTGGTAACTAGCATATCAAACCGCTGGCCATTACGTGAGTTGTGTTCGTTGTGTCGTTGTGTCACAGGCAGCCCATGTTCTGAATTACGTCATTGAATATGCTTGTATATTAGTGAATAAAGACTCAAATTACAATGGTTTCAGTGTCTTCACTTTATTATTCAGTATGTTCACTTCATAATTTGAATAAAATACAAACTTAGTGGTATGCTGTTCTATGAATGTTATGTCTATGTGTGTCGTTTTGTACGCGAAAAACGACTTATTTAGGGGCTAAATTGAAGTTTTAGTTTGACCTACCTCACCACTTACTAAAAAGAAGGCTGGACACACGCTACATGGTCACCCTCGAACTCGGCGCCCAAAACGATACTTTCCCCAATCGAAGTCCATCGAAACTTCGGGTATGGAAGGGATAATCGAATTAAATCATGTCGAAATTTCATGAGAATACCTTTTGGTATGGCAGAGCAATCGTACGATATTTGCCAAATTTCGTCGAGAACTTAGCTGAGGGAAAATGAAGTCGGACACCGGATGTTCAACGGCTCTTGAAGCCTCGACCTGGAGATGCGAAACCCATGCCCACGGAGGGACGGTACATTACGATGCCTCGATTCAGAGCGGCAAATAGCAAACCTTCTACCGGTGACCAGGGGGAATGAATTTCAAATTCCTTTCAACGGTTTTCTGTAGGTTTACAGTCGACGGTACAATGGACGTGATGGAGAATAACGAAACTTTCACAATGAAAACAATCCTTCGCTCCCCAAAGAGATGGCAAATGCACAGGCAACCCAAGCTCTGAATTACGTCATTGAATGTCAAGATCAAGCTAGATTTTCAGCAGTGTTGTTTTCAATGATGTTAAATAGATGGTACCATACAACTTCAATGTATGCAATGAGAACCTGGTTATTTCCCAAGGATAAACTGTCAAGTAATGTATCAATTTTTAGAAATAGCCTGCTCTGCTGTTGAAATGTCATTTCTCATGGCAGACAGCACATTATTGATGTTGAAATTTTGTGGTGGCTTTGACAATTCATCTTCTTTCTTCTAATGGTAGTGTTCAAAAGTACTAAGTTCATAAGGGTGCTGTTATCATTTCCCTCTTCATTGCCTTCATAAACCTCATCTCCTCACCTGTGCGTCAACATCCCCACCGTCGTCGTTGTCATCACTGTCATGATTTTCATCATCATCCTCATCCTCACTAATATGCTGTCAGAAGCACACCTTTTATCTGTAACTGTAAAAAAAGCAGGGTCTGCAATTGCTTGTTTGACACAACAAGATAAGTCATCACGTGGCAAGTCGTTTCTCTGTACAAGTTGATGATCAAACACTTCTCGAGGGACATTCAAGAAAAACTTCGGTCTAAAGTTGATAACTTGCAAATTTTCCAGTGGAATATGATTAACAGATCCAATGACTTTTCCTAGTTTGTCTCTGGTCAACCACGTCTCTTTACCCACACGTATAGAGCCAACGCCAGGGAAGTTAACGATGGCACACTGTTCTTCAATTTTTTCAAATGTCCCAATGGTACCGTTTCGAAGTGAATCCGACTTATTCCACAACAGCATTACTTTACAATTAGCTTTAAGACGCAACACTCGTTCTGCTGGACAGGCTTTGATTTTTCCGTTGTCTTGGACATCCGCATGAATCTCTACCATGTCTCCTGGCATGTATCTCAAAACATTTAGGTTGTGCATTCTTGACGACAATTTCAGAAAGAAGATATGGGTGCAATTGGTGTGACCCTCCAGATCTCGCCTTAGGGTGTTTATAAATCGAGCACTTTGTTGGGAGCATCGTCCTAAACGGAGTTCTTTTAGCGCTTCGATGAAACGTCTTTGAGTTAAAAACAAACTCACCATCATTCAAGAAACTTCAGGTGGAAGAAATCCCCAACGAGTATGAACTGCTTCCCCCCAAATGGCTCCAATGTGTACAGAGGCGAAGTAGCGTGTTCAAGATGGTTCGCAAACTCTAGGCCAGCTAGGAGCCTTGGACTCGACATGCTGATCTCGTCCCAAATAACGACATCGCAGTTTACAATTCAAGAGAGGGCGAGACAGTTCGACTTCGTTTGTTTGAAGGCCATAATGCGAATGGACTGTCGCGGCTTGACCACGTGCCTAGACGTTACAAGCCAGTCCACACGAGCAAACAACTACAACCTTCTTTCCCAATCGCCTTAGAACAGCATGCCACAAATTATGAAGTGAACATACTGAATAATAAAGTGAAGACACTGAAACTGTTGTAATTCGAGTCTTTATTAACTAATATACAAGAATATTCAATGACGTAATTCAGAGCTGGGGTGCCTATGGTTGTGTCGGGAGTTCTGTTTGTTGTGTCGTGAGTTCGCGCGATCTGTTTGTTATGTCGTTAGTTCTGTTTGTTGTTACGTTGGTTCTGTTTGTTGTGTCATGAATTCTGTTCGTTGTGTCGTGAATTTGTATTATGTTGTGACAGTTGTGGGCCACCGTAGATTAGAGCACTCTCAATGGATGGTGACGACAGATAAACACAAATCACGTGATCAATTTCAATCAATCATGCGCGCGAATTTTGTACAGTGAATGAAGATTGAAAATTAATGTCCAATAAAGTAGTGTTTACAATTGTACAAGCCATTACAATTACATTATACATATGCTGTCAGTATAATAATTATAATTAATTATGATAAATTTAATCTGCACTCATAGATTCGTCATCAGCAGCTTCCATCTTTCTTGTACATCCTCTCTTCTGTCTATATAACTTATTTCTTTTAGCAACCATTGTTCTATTTTCTCTCTCCAGGATATGCCAAAGAAATAAAACATAGAAGCTATTCAATCACTAAATATTAAATCCAAGAGTCTACTTGTATCGTTGTTAAGGCTGGATTTCTATTCATAACAACCAGCCTTTCACAATGTTATTTAGTTGTCAAGTTTTCGTCATCATGCAATACAACTGGTGTAGTGCGCTCAATTAATGATCATCATAATTGTCATTAGCAAATTATTGAACAGTCTACCTGAATTGTATACTTGGAATTCCCGCCTTTCTGTGATGAACTGTGAATGACTTTGTTCTGCACGTGTTTTTTTTTCTTTTCAACTGGCTGGCAGCTGAATGGCGCGATGGAACCATATTTTTCAATGAATTGGGTGACGTGGTATAAACTGGTCCTAATAACTCCGTCCAAACTGAGTCCGCGGACTCTTGGTCCAGTCCAGTTTTGGGTCCAATCGAGCTTTTACAGTATGCCCTAAAAAGGCCTAGCTCGACCCTTATAGCAATAAAGACGTTGAGATTGCAACGGCATAATAGGCATATCTATGGTGGCCCATAGCTGCCACTACATTTATAACCTTCGAATTCTTTTGTTTGATTTTTAAAATAAAAGCAAAAGTAAAATGAACATCAAATTGAAAGTAAAATCAAAATCAAAAGTAAAATCAAAATCAAAAGTAAAATCAAAATCAAAAGTAAAATCAAAATCAAATGTAAAATCAAAATCAAAAGTAAAATCAAAATCAAAAGTAAAATCAAAATCAAAAGTAAAATTACTTTACTCGACGGGGACCAGGGCTGCCACGGACCACGGCTGCCACTACCACGATCCTTTGCGGCACATGTTATCCCAAAGGTTTATTATCTTCGATTCAATGGCGGCGCGGCCGGAGCAGTATATCTATCATCTGTTAGTTTAGATCGAGATTGTACGACTTTGCTGAATAACCTAAAGGATGAGCTCCTAAGATAAACCTCTGCAGCATTTTAGATAAATCTCTGCAGGGACAAGACAGTCCAGGATCTTCGATGATGTTTGCTGCAGTTGGAAAAGCTACTTTTAGCCACAAAGCCGTGCATTAAATTGAATTGAAATGTACTGCAAAAACGGTTTAAAAACACGCGGTAGAGCAATAGAGGAAAGACAGAAGCTTATTATTTAAGTATGCCGAGCTGGGTCCATAATGAAGTTACGTACTGACTCGGATGGATATGATAAACTATATTACAACGGGCTAGATATGTCAACATATCCTCGGACATATTCCCTGGACACCGTGAGCCACAAGCTGTTATGGTTGAGGGTATTAATTAGTTGGTCGCAGCCACATCGATTTAATATTAAAGTCAAGTTTATCAAACGAGAAGGATTCCATGATACTGTTTATACGTTGATAGACGACCCGTACCACGGCCACCAGGCTAGAGTTTTTACATTGACAGATACCACAATGGTCAACATGGATGCAAAAGATATACTGTAATCTATGAATCTTTAACAGCAAACCAGGTAAGAAATGTAAGTCAAATTTTTAACAACACAATAGACCCAAATATGATATCTTTGTATCGTTTTCCAAGGGTAGTAAAGTTATCATAGTTTATTATTAGTATTATAGTTTATTATTAAGTATTGTCAGGGTTTCCTTGATCAGTTCAATAATGTTAAATTGTTTCATGCATGCTCTAGCAGAAAGCTTTCACTATGGAAGTAATTTTCCTTTGTTTTCTGCCCATTAAATATTCATGAATTTCATATTTTCCACTGCGATCATCAACAGGAGTTGATTAGACTCAAAGTTTGTACCCAGTTACTCAATCTCATTTCTTATGGCATGTGTAAAGAACAAGGGCTCTGGCATAATCCAAGGATAAGGATAATCTGGGGGAAAATCTGGGGTGTGTATATGGAAGATTTCTGGGGTTTGCTGTTCAACTTTTAGTTGCTAGCCGTTCAAACCCTGGTAAATGTAGCTGCAATCAGGTTTTTATTTTTCTTACAATGACCAATGTTCTAAATTGTTGATTTAGTACACAATTCTTTTTAACTTATCTAATGCCAAAAAGTTTTCGAATGTTGCACAAGGGCATTTAATGAATCTCCAACATTCAATGAAAATCCAGCAAAAATGGATCATGCCAGAGCCTTAATTTGTTCTTCATCGCAGACACCAACAACACAGGCTATGTGTACAAGACACTAACACAGGCTATGTGTAAGAGACACTCACACAGACTTTGTGTACAAGACTCTAACACAGGCTATGTGTACAAGACACTCACACAGGCTCTGTGTACAAGACACTCACACAGACTCTGTGTACAAGACACTAACACAGGCTATGTGTACGAGATTGCCAGGTACTTTCATCAGTTTTTTCTTACAGCATACCGTTTGCTTCGATTATGGTCTCACTAGTACAAAAAGGTGGCTCTCCTTATAGTATTTTCCATACTTTTGATTTTAAAGAGAAGATTTCTGTAAATACCGTGCAAACGCGGCAACACTCAAAAAATCGATTTTGCTGATATTTTAACCATAGGTAGCCCTCAACATGAAACAAATCATGATGCCTTTAGTAAAGAAATATATTGCATATTTTACGAGAAAATCGCAAAAAAAGAAATTTCGTCAAATCGCTGCTCCGAGACTCTCATTTTTCTGTCAACTTTGACAGCTCCGCATGGCAAAAGTAATTACTTTAAGGACTCCAAACTCTTATAATATTGTTTATTGTCATCTTAAATTTACACTCAAGCTTTTATAGAAATATCCAGTTACTTAAAGATATTATTCTATTTATGTTTCTATGTCATACTTTTCGCCTCTGAAAAAGTAGGGTAACAACAACAAAAATTTTACTATATGCAGCTCAAAATTTTTCAATAATAATCTTGGTTCTGAATGTTAAGGTACTAAATATATAACTGTGAAAAATTCAGCTTGGGTAAATATAATTGAACGAAGTTATTGAGCTGCATATTGTTCACGCTGCATAGTCTACTGTCGGCTAACGTCACTCAATTTCAGCAATTTGCCAAGTCGCGGACGTAATTTGCAATAAATAAATAAAATCAATAAAGTCAAGCAATGTTTACCTTTTAATTAGTTAAAAAAAATATTGCATGTTTTACGAGAAAATCGCGAAAAACAACATTTCGTCAAATCGCTGCTACGATCGAGATCCTAATTTGTCTGTCAACTTTGACGGCCTCGTATGACAAAATTAATTACTTTAATGACTCCAAAACTCTTCAATGTTGTTTATGGCCATCTTAAGTTTAAAGTCAATAATTTACAAAAATATCTAGTTAATTGAAGATATTATTCTATTTATTTTTCTATGTGAAACGTTTTGCCTCGTTAAAAGTATGGCAAAAACAAAAACATATTTTACTATGTGCTAATAATTTTTCAATATAAATCCGTATTCGCAATGTTAAGATATTAAATAAACTAGTCGTTACCTTTGGTAAGTGAATTGCTGCGAGCTTTTATAAAGAGGAGGTTCGCGCAGGAAGTACAAACAGTTTAGATCTGATATAAACACTTTTATTTCTATAAATTTAAAAAATCATCAATATATTAATCAAGCATATTTGAATGTTATTGCAATTTTATCATGTGAAACTCAGACATCCAAATATACAGCTGGTTTTTGCTTTTCTCGTTTGATCTATCAAAACTAAAAATGCAAATTACGTTTTGAAATAGCTGTATAACTTCAAATGCAGTGTAACTTCTAAATATGGCTTCTTAATGTATACACTTTTATAACTTTTAAATAACTTCTTAAAAACTAACTTCTTATATAACTTCTACTTATAAGTAGAAATGTCTAACAGTAACTTCTAACATGTATAACGTCTTATATAACTTTTATATGTAATGAGCAAATTAGGAGATACTCTAGATACTCACTTACACTATAGTAGTTCAATTAACATTTGTTAATTTGTTCATTACGGAATCATATGTTATAGAAATAGTGTCCAAAGTTAAAACCGCAGTCATTATCTCTTCCTCTGAGCAAGCATTTGGTTGGGATAAAGCAAGGAGCATACCTGCCTCATGGGAAGCCACTGATAGGCGGAGTGGTGTGCCATTAGATGATGGAACAAACAGAATTTTGAAGATCCAGTTGTTCTTGCACATAGCAAGGCGAACTGTCATCTTGCACTTTGGACAATTGCCAAACTTTTCATTCTTGACGGTTACATTTGAACCACACACCGAGCAGGACATGACCTTTTGGATATTACTAATGCCACAGATGTTCCCTGTTACTTGTTGGAGCGTGTCAGGAACTACTTCAATTTCATGCAGTTGGTCTTGGTAATCGTCAGTTGCAGTAGCAGAATAATCAGAGGTATCTTTGGGAGGATTGACATAACGTTCTTTAAAGTAATCTTCTTTAACTCTGATGTTTGTGAAGATATAGGTTTGACCTTCTTGAAGAGAATCAACTTGATTTTCCCACAAGACTATTTTCAGTTGTCCTGTGGGATCAACAAGTATTCCCTCTTGCTTGGTAAGGACCTTATTTTGTTGGGTGTTTATTTTTTTAATGGCTGACAAATGGCAGACTTTAGCTTTGATGGTGACAAACTGCTCTGTTATTGCATCTTTAATGGTGTTGAGTGAAGAGACTACATCTGTTGCGATGATCACTGGTTTGAAATGTTCTTCCTCAGTTAGAATGGTTTTGGACACCTTACTTTCTTTGTTTAGAATGAGGTCGTGTGCTTTTGATTCGAGGTTGACTTCATAATTCTGAATTGTAGTCGGTATGCTTTGATTTTGGAAATTTGTCAAGATATCTTTTTTGTTATCATTAAAGCAAACTCCTCGTCGTGTTTCGGATTTCATATGAAAATTAAAGTTGAAGTACTTCTTTTTCCCTTTTTGTTTCACTGGGGAAACATTTGAAAAATATCCAACAAGAGACTCGGTTTGAGGTTTAAAAGTTCCTGTAAATAAATATAAATAATATAAGTAAGTGAATGTTATAATTTACTGCTTTTCTATAACAATGCCAATAAACGATTCTTCCCTGATAAAATTCTTTATAGCTGATTGACATCGATGAGTTGTTTGTATTGTTTTGTGCCTCAAGGGCTTCTACCGCAAGAGGTAGTTCAGTATTTGTCACCCAAAGAGGTGATTTGACATTTGTTTGTTGTGAAACAACCTGAATAACAGGCGATTTATTCGTTGAAAGCCAGCCAGCTCGATCAGGCAGATATCTGAGGGAAATCGTCTCTGAATCTGGGATGAGATCTTTTTCAAAAGCATTCAAGTACATCTTGTCCCCTTCTATTAAAATCTGATCGATAGTTTCAACATTCCATTGCATAATAGGCCATGCTTGAGCACACAAAAACGCTGAAAGACTCATAAAAGTACATTGTCTTCCCCGGGAAAGGTCACTAAAACAATCGTGACCTTGATGAATGCTCCCAGCGATGAATAAAGTTGAATTATTCATGAATCACTGGTAAAAAAGAATACTAACCTGTTTGAAATTCACTGGACGCTACGTCTTACACGAGGTGTTGAGCAAGAGAAACCCACGTGAGTTGAGACGTGAGATGTAGCACGTATAAGATAAGCCGCTGGACAAATGTACTGTCGTTGCAAGAAATCATCGCCAAGGCATCGAACGAATCGACATTTCTACTGTAGATATAGCCCAGACCGGCTCGTCCATAGGTACACAGGGATACCGTCAGGAATAGTGTCGCTGCTCGCTTCGCTCGCAGCAATAACTGTAAAAAATTCAGTTTGGGTAAATGTTATTGAGCGAAGGTATTGAGCTGGGAACTTTCGCAAAATCTTGCTTTCACTGCATAGTCTACTGGATACCGTCTACCTGTCTACTTTCGGGTAACCTATCATCAGTCAATCAAGTCAAGGACATTTACATCAACAATCACGTTCTCCTTTTTTTCCTACGAAAGTTCGCAGCTCAATAACTTCACTCAATTACATTTGTCCCAACTGAATTTTTCACAGTTATATATTTAATACCTTATCATTCCGAATACTGATTTTTATTAAGAAAGTTTGAGTAGCACATTGTAAAATATGTTTTTGTTTTTGCCCTTCCTTCCTTTTTACAAAAAGTATGACAGAAAAATAAATACAAAAATATCAACCAACCATGTATGTTGCAAGACTCTACCGAAGGCTGGTTGTCATGGCAACACCGAGAAGAAGATGGGTTTGTCACTTTTTCAATCACACCTCATTTTGGGCTATTTCGTGAGTGAATATCTCCCATGATCAACAAGATAACAGCAAAATTGAGACATAACTATTGAATACCATCCTTTAACTTTGTCTAAAAGCAATAAAATGTTTGGGATATTAGATATGTTTTTCACAGTCAAGTGTCAAACATACTCATTTTCAAAAATTTGCATATTTTTGAAAATTTCAAACGAAAAAATATAATACATAATTAACTCAAACTAGACGCTTATGAAGCGTTTACTCGTGCCTGGTTGGACAACTTCAAGCTAATGTTTCACATAGTTGATATTGGCATAGCGAAACCTAAATTGCACTATTATAGAAGTAGTATCAGAAAGAGAGTTGACCGCCACCGTGAAATTTATTCAAAATGGGAATTTTTGGACAATGCCTAGAGAGTTGGATAAATGAACCATGGAATGCACTGATGCATCATATGGCGTGATCCAATGACTTGAAAATTAGCAACATAAAAACATGGAGAAAAAGTCTGAAGGTAAGCAAATTATTAAAGTTAAAAAGTAAACTGATGTGGTAGAATGATATTTTATGATGGATATTTTTTTTTCCTTATAGTTGATAAGCAGAGAAATGAAGAAATTTATAGCACCGCATCGAACAAGAAGCATAACGGTATTGAATTGGAACTATGGAAAATACCGAGCCTCCGACATAAACAGAAGAGAACAGAAGAGTATGCAGAAACCCAGTTGAACAAGATGAAAGTAAACAAGTCCAGAATCTGTTGGGGCCATTCCTTTAGACATGCAATGAGAGAAAATGCCCATAGAATAGGTCTTCAATACTGGTGGAGTGTATTACCTGAATATTTTACAGCATCGAATAATGGTAGAGAAATATCGTATTATGTTGATGTCGGCGATTATTTTAAGAGTTGTAAACATAATTGTGGAAAAGAGGAAAGTTGTTGTAAGCGATGCAGGTATTGTAAGCGGGTATATGATATGAAACGTACACGAGCGGTATTACATTTCGAGTTGATTCCATGTATGTTCAGTTATAATGATGATCACTGATGATCACTGGTGCGATAGAAATGGATTCAGTTGTTATCGAGTGTTAACATTAGACAATTTCAACCGTAGCACAGGAGAGCATGAACCTGTGAGTTGTGTTAAATGCCATAGTAAAGTTTGGCCCAATATACTAGGGATAGATGCATTTTGTAGGTTAATGGTCTCAAGACCCTCGGAGATAGATGTTATATCATTTGAATTACCTGACGTTGATCGTGAGATGTTTAGATATTTCTACAATGTTCCTGAAAACATCAAAGATTATTTCTATAAGGGGCATTTTTATAAGCAATTAACGAGCGGCTTTAAAAAGATAAAAACTGAAGAGGGAGGGGAGGGGAGGGAATAAGTGAGTAATCATTAATATGCATGTGATCCCTAGGGGTGAGTGAATCGGTGATGGATTGATGACATTTACTAATGACATGCGCATATCAATGAACATTACAATAGATATTATTATTAATAGATATTATCTATGTAATTTGCTGAATAAAACAATAAAGAAATTAACAAAATAGACTGTTGTCAATCATTAGAACCGCCCATTTAAGATCTTTATAAAACAAGCTTTCCCATACTGCGATTACTACGATCCATAATCGCGAAACATTATGGATCACATAAAAGCTTTACATTTTGACAAAACTTCAGGCAAAAGCTACTTCATAATTGACAAGGCAAAAATTAATGACGTGATTAATGGGGCGTTGACGACGCCGGACTCATGCAAACGTGATGTCAAGCATTACCTTAGGTACAATTAGTCAATTACGTATTAGTGACACTATTTATGTATTACTTACATATAATTTCACCTCGATCTAGAATTAATTATACAAAGAAGTTCCCCTACCATATTGGGGTACATGGATATACGGGGAGACCCTGCAACAAAATAAAAGTGGTCGTCCAAGGTGCCCGCCTAATAACAGCCTTCCCAACACCATAAATGTATCTCTCTCTCTCTCTCTCTCTCTCTCTCTCTCTCTCTCTCTCTCTCTCTCTCTCTCTCTCTCTCTCTCTCTCTCTCTCTATATATATATATATATATCTATATATATATATATATAAATGTACGTAGTGTATATAAACATGTTGTTTAATAAACAAAAACATTTATGAAAAGTAAAATAAAGAACAATAATGTGATTTGTCATAACTTTTTATTTCAACATCCTAGTATTTATTACTCTTCGTTATGCTCCCATGCATCATTGGCATTGTCAGACATCATAGGCACTGTCATAACTTGCGTGTTCTGGTTAAGGGATGGGTTTTCTCTGTTCCACCTTTCGAAGTAGGCTTGCCCTCCACCATTATTTTGTCGTAAATGGTTTGGGGAACTGTTGCCAACACTATGCGGATCGGTTGGTTGGTTTCCATATTGCCTTTGGTAATCAGGTCTTCTCTGTTCTACTCTATGCCCTCCTTGCAATTTCATTATTTCATCGTCAATTTTCCCAATACCACTCTTTAATTGCTCGTATTCATAAATTGAAAGGGCAATTCCTTTTTTCGTTGGACGATTCCACTCTCTACTGAATTGTCTGATGTGAATTTTCAATTCACCATTGTATGGTTGCACAAAGAAGTGAATGTTACGGTTTCCAATTTCCATTTTTCGAATTGTGTGAATGAAGTCCACTCGGTGTAGACTTTTATACCTATATGGTTTCCTATTTAGGATTGATGACATCATAGGTGTCACTGGACGAAAAGTCGGATTCACCATATGTGTGAATATGGTGTGAATTTGGTGAACCATATTCGCATTATATTCACACCCCAAGTGAACATGATATTTACACCATGTGTGAATATAATGCGAAACTGATGCGAATATACATATTCACATCACATTCACAAAGTGTGAATTAAGAAGAGAATATGGAATTCTCTACTAGTGTGAATCTAAAGTGAATCAATTGTGAATGTGGTGTTGCCCAAATCGCAAATTATATTTACACCATGTGTGAATATAATGCGAAACTGATGCGAATATACATATTCACATCACATTCACAAAGTGTGAATAAAGAAGAGAATATGGAATTCTCTACTAGTGTGAATCTAAAGTGAATCAATTGTGAATGTGGTGTTGCCCAAATCGCAAATTATATTTACACCATGTGTGAATATAGTGCGAAACTGATGCAAATATACATATTCACATCACATTCACGAAGTGTGAATAAAGAAGAGAATATGGAATTCTCTACAAGTGTGAATCTAAAGTGAATCAATCGTGAATGTTTTGTTGCCCAAATCGCAAATTATATGTACACCATGTGTGAATATAATGCGAAACTGATGTAAATATACATATTCACATCACATTCACGAAGTGTGAATAAAGATGAGAATATGGAATTCTCTACTAGTGTGAATCTGAAGTGAATCAATTGTGAATTTTTTATTCCCCACATCGCAAAATATACTCGTTAGATTTTCACTACCGATACGTTTCGCCGAAAATAAGTAACAATATAGTAACGTTGGTATTGATATGATATAAACTTACATTTTCCTTATTTACAGATATCCTATTTTTGTCGTTTGAGCTAACCGTTAAATAAGTATTAATTATCATTCGCCGGGATCATTCTAGTTACAGTGTATTATTATTTTTATCCATTCGCCAGATAACAGCAATTTGATTGTTGAAGAGTTCTAAAATTGATACAAACTCGTTAAAATTCTAGTTACCAAATAGCATAAAGAACTAAAATAGTCGAGATTATAACAACAAATAGATCATATATTTAATTTTGCTTCTACATCAACCTACCAATCAAATATCCGTATTTTAATATTGACCAATCAGGCGCGAGTGATTTGTTATGCAACCAATTTTGAATATGAGGCTTAGTCACGCGTCAGTTCAGCGACGTCGGTTAGAAACACTTCAACAGATCTACGGCTGTACGGCTCGTAAAAGAACTTCTATCTTTTAATAAGCGGAGCGAATTCTCTAAATATCGGTAGGACATAAACAGCAGTTGCTTAGAGTGAGAAGAGTCGGCAGAGATGAAGTAAATCTAGGACTAAACTGCTGTTATTGAGGGATGCTGAAGGCAACGATGCTGAAGGCAGCGAAAAGAAGTCAACACGTTTCGAATTAAGACAAAGTTAAACTCACCGTAATTCGACGTTTTAGTGAACAGATGAGACACTAAGCAGGGACCAAAGATTTACTAGAAGGTTAATATTACTTGTTTGAACTGTTTAGGGTTAAGTAGTATTAATTTTGATGTAGATTTGTTCGACAATGTTTCTACCGTTGAACGGCGTTGTATGGCGCCAGCCAAATGTCTGTTAGGCCAAACTGCTGTTAGACATGTATATTTCTGTTAGACTCGCAGCCTATACTAGTTTACTCTCTGGTTTCCATTCATGTGTCTTAATTTAAAGTTGTAACTGATTATGGTTTTATGAAATAAAGTATTATCCGCTATATCCGACCTGATTGTTTCATTCATTCACATCATATTCACGTGAGAAAGAATACGAGTAAAAATGATATTTGCATCAAATTATTCCGAAGTGAATATAAAGTGTAAACGGTGTTTGCAATAAGTTCACCTATGGGGTGAATATGATGCTAATTCGACATTCACATCATATTCACGAGAGAAAGATTAGGAGTAAAAATGATATATGCATCAGATTATACTGAAGTGAATGTGAAGTGAAAACAGTGTTTGCAATAAGTTCACCTATGGGGTGAATATGATGCTAATTCAATATTCACATCATCTTCACTAATATGTGAATGTATTGTGAAAAAGGTATTCAACGTCTTCACTTAATGGTGTGAATACGTAGTGAAGATCATATTCGCGTTGGTGTGAATATGATAGAATGTGGTTGAATATGATATTCACAGGCACATTCACTACACATTCACACTGCTGTGAATCCAATTTTTCGTCCAGTGTGTATTTTGAAATATTAAATTATTATTTTATTTAGGTGTGTGAGATGTAGTTCCTATTTTGATATATATGACATCATTGGATATTTGTAGAAATATTACTTAATTTGTGTCGCCAAATACACTATATAAATGAAAATAATACATCTAGTATCTTCATTCTTCGACATAAAGAAAGAAAGAAAGAAAGAAAAAAAAAGAAAAAAAAGATAAATGCCAACATTCAAGATGATTGGGAGGGGGTTTTGAGCAGTGAATCCCTTTCTGGTGAACTTTTGCAGGTTTTTGAACAAGCCATCGACCCTACTGTTGAAGTAAGTTTATAATTCTTTTTTATCTTAAAATAATAAGCCTTTAAAACAATTGTTTTCTTCCTAAAGTAATTTCAAGTCCCAGAAGAAATTAGAGAAGGGGCATTACCACAGTTTGTAATGGATGAGTTAATGAACGAATTTGAACCACTGATGATAGACGACTCTCTTTCCACACAAGATATTCTAGAACAAGTGATTGATCCCTCAGTTGAAGTAAGTTAATATTTTCTTTTTCCTTTCTGAGAACTATAGTGTTCTAAACAATGTTGTTTTCTGTCTGTCTCTCTCTAGTTATTTCAAGTCCCAGAAGAAATTATCGAAGGAGAGTTACCTCAGTATGTGATTGACGATTTGATCAATGTTCCAGAACCAGAAATGACAGAAGATTGTACTCCCAGGAGCAATAAGAAATTTGAATGTATTAATTGTGGAATGTCATTTACTAAAAAATTCAACTTGAGAATCCACGACCGAAAATGTGCTGGAGGCTCGTCAAAAAGGTGTGACAATGAATTACCTCAGCCTAAAAGGAGAGAAACAAGTACCGAGGAACAGATTACCTCTGAGGTGAGTTATGGATATCTTTCATAATTGACAATAACAATCACGAACTTGATTTAAATGTTTCGCATGAGCTACTTGTTATGTAGCTAGTAGATTGGAACGGTACAAGGACCCCAGAAAGAGATATAATCATATTCACATACTAATAGCTACATTTTATTTTTATTTTCGGGCAGGTGAATAATATTCCTCTTGAAATGATGAAATACTATGACAGTGGACCACGTTCAAATTCAGAGGTGAGGCGTGTGTTTAATAGTTTTAAAAACTATTGGTATATATAAAAAAAAAAATCTAAAGACGTAAACTCATATTTTTCTATTGAAAGCTCCTTTAAAGTAGAGCACTTTATGAAAACTCGTACTACAAAATCATAATTATTTTGAATGCATTTCGTTATATTACATCCTTGTAGGAGATGCAACAAGGAGAAGGAGAAGACGAGGAAACAGAGGAAGAGTGTGCCTTGGACAACAACGCGGTGATGATTAAATTTTACGGAAACGAGAAGGAAAAATATGATCTTCTTTTGACCTTACAAGGAAAAAAGAAGAAAGTAATAAGTAAACTCAAGAAAGCCCTCCAAAAGCATCGCGGTATGAAATGGTTTATCTCTGTTAAGGTGGCTCGAGGTAGTTTTGAATGGCGCACACATCCCTTTTTGAATTCGCAATTACATGATCTTACCTTCGCCCCATGAATGTGAATTTTTTACCAAATGACAGTCTTGGATGAAAGTTTTGAAGGATGTTTTAATTATGTTAATCAAAGTTTCCATAGCAACGATAAACAACGTTTTTGTAAAATGTTTTTTCTTAAATATCTTTTGAATTTGAGCTGATTGCGAAAAAACAATAAATGTGCTGTAAACTGCTACGTTTAGCACATCAATTGGGAAAGTTAGAAGAAAAGTTATCTGTTTGATAACGAATAAATCACGAAAACATTTAAATGTGTAATTTGTTCGCATGTAAATATAAGCGGTCAAAACATTTCATAAGATGCACAAATTATCATCTTAATACTGTAGAATGTTTCCTTGGACTTTCATTTAAACTCCCTGTGGACAGCTCTGGTTATTATGTAGGCAATGCAGAGATCAAGCTTTTTATTAAAATGACGTTTTGCTTGACGTTTCACTCTTGCATAACTACGATTACAATTACCTATAACTCACAAAAGAACAAACGAAAATGAGTGATATCTTCGCAGTACAGTTTTAGATATATAGTCAATAATATTGCAAAATTTCAGCCAAATCCATATGAAAAAACGTTTTTAAAAGTAGCGCCGAAGTTGAGGTACGAAAGTAGCGCCCGCCGAGTGAAAACTTACTGCATCGAGCGTGACATCGTGTGTTTATTTCAGTGGCTGATTAACATGCAGCGAACAGTCTGAAATTCCTCTATGCACGCTTAGTCCACAGGAAGACCAAGTGTACAAGTTTCACATAAAGTACAATAATAAATCGGGCGTGTATTGAATGCTAGATTTTATAGTTTAGTGGAATTTGAAATATATTTCAAGTGAATACATCACGAAGAGTACGACCCATGTTGTATTCAAGCAGGAATGCGCGGTGAGAATAAGAAAATTTAAATAATTACAATATACAAAAAATTATAATTAGACTAAGCGTGCATAGAGGAATTTAAGACTGTTTGCTGCATGTTAATTAGCCACTGAAATAAACACACGATGTCACGCTCGATGCAGTAAGTTTTCACTCGGCGGGCGCTACTTTCGTACCTCAACTTCGGCGCTACTTTTAAAAGCGTTTTTTCATATGGATTTGGCTACAATTTTGCAATATTATTGACTATATATTTAAAATTGTACTGCGAAGATATCACTCATTTTCGTTAGTTCTTTTGTGAGTTATAGGTAATTGTGATCGTAGTTATGAAAGAGTGAAAACGTCAAGCAAAACGTCATTTTAATAAAAAGCTCGATCTCTGCATTGCCTACATATTAACCAGAGCTGTTCACAGGGAGTTTAAATGAAAGTCCAAGGAAACATTCTGCAGTATTAAGATGATAATCTGTGCATCCTATGAAATGTTTTGACCGCTTATATTTACACGCGAACAAAATACACATTTAAATGTTTTCGTGATTTATTCATTATCTAACAGATAACTTTTCTTCTAACTTTCCCAATTGATGTGCTAAACGGGGTAGTTTATAGCACATTTATTGTTTTTTCGCAATCAGCTCAAATTCAAAAGATATTTAAGAAAAAAACATTTTACAAACAAGTTGTTTATCGTTGCTATGGAAACTTTGATTAGCATAATTAAAACATCGTTCAAAACTTTCATCCAAGACTGTCATTTAATGTAAAATTCACATTCATGGGGCGAAGGTAAGATCATGTAATTGCGAATTCAAAAAGGGATGTGTGCGCCACTACCTCGAGCCACCTTAAAGTGAAAATGGTGAAATCAAGTCCTGAGGGAGAGGATCAATCCTCGACTCCTCACTTCAGATCTCGATGTATCACTACAACCGATCCTCACACCCTCGAAGAACAATATGACAAATGTGTAGAAAAGATAAAGAATACCTTCCTCGAATATCAAAGAGAAGGAAGCGGTTGGCAATTAGAAATGGTAATGTGAATTTATTTGATTCATTGATTAGGTCATTATTCAACCATTCAATTATTTTTTCCCTCATCCATTTAGATTTTCATTCATTTCTTCTTTATATAATTAAATATTGGAGTATTGTATTGAGTATGTTTGTTCTGGTTTGGTAGGTTGTTCACTTCGACTTAGGCATAACTATCTACAAACCATTGAAAGGGGCCTCATACCTTCCACTACCTGACCGACTAAAAAGTAAAAGGGCAATCTTGAACATTGAGAATCAAGATGAAAAGTGCTTCTTGTGGTCCATCCTAGCCGTCATACATCGTGATCAAGAAGCAAATCACCCCCAACGCGTATCACATTATAAGCCTTATGAGGAAGAGATAAACATGGATGGGATAAGATATCCCGTTGAGATAAAGCAACTGGGAAAATTTGAAAGACAAAATCCAACCATCAGCATAAACGTGATCGGGTTTGAAGAAGATGAACTGTTTCCTCTTTACATAACGAAGGAGAAAAAGAACCAGCATGCAAATTTGTTATTGTTCTCACAAGACACTTGTCGTCACTACTGTGTAATTAGAAACGCGAGTAGATTACTGACAGCGATGACGAGACATAATGGACAGAAGTATTATTGTCAATACTGTCTTCATGGGTTTCAAGACGAGAACTTGTTAAAGGAACATGAACCTCATTGTGGATGCCACGGTCCTCAGAAGATTAAACTTCCCACTCTCGGCCAAAACACCCTAACCTTCACAGAGGTAGAGAAACAGCTAAAAGTCCCATTCATTATATACGCGGACTTTGAGTCCCTTCTTGTTTCTTGTGAAAGCACCCGTCTGGAGGATGATGTCAGTGGTTCTCGTAAAAAAGAACATCACAAACCATGTGGGTTCGGTTATACCGTGGTATCCACAATGGAGCAGTACTGTCGACCTCCTGTTGTTTACCGCGGGGAAGACAAAGAACACCTACACAATATGTATTATAAAGAACTGCAAATGTATCAGCCACCATAAACTGTCTTTACCTTTGGCTGTTTTCCCTTGTATATATTTTTGTAATTTCGTTCAGTAATTGGCGTAAGCTGTCATTCATACAGCTTATTATCTGTATTTCATTATACCTTTCCGTTATATCTTATTTCTTAGGGGATATTGCCAAGCAATTGGGGCCCTGCCCTGTGTCTCTATCCCTGCCATTGTGGCAAATTGATTTAATGTAAAAAAACAAAAACATTTAATGTAAAAAAAAAAAAAAAGACTGCGTTGATGAATTTTTAAAATGCATACTTCAAGAAGAAGAACGCATTAGAGAAATCATTGAACGTGTCGTCCCCATGGTGATTAATGATGAGCAGGAACAAGAGTTTCATCAAGTCAGGGATTGTCATATCTGCGGAGAACCCCTTGGCCCTGACCGTGTACGGGACCATGACCACCTGACCGGTTTGTATAGGGGTGCAGCCCACAATCGATGTAACATAAATTATAAATTCAGTGGAAAAGTTCCTGTGGTATTGCATAATCTCCGAGGATATGACGGTCATCTGATCATGCAGGGATTAGGTAAGATTAAAAATCGAAAAATAACTTGTATTCCTAACAACACTGAGAAGTGTAATAATAAAGTAATATAAGACTGCGAACTTCGATTTTCCCCGTCTGTCTCTGGTTAAAATGATAATAAGTGCTACAAAGGTCTGGAGTTAAATCAAAGACTATCAACCCATAACCTTTATTATAATCCTGACGTGAGATGTCAATGCCAGAGTCTGCAAACAATCTCCCTGTTCCAGAAAACAAAGTTTGATAGGCTTCCATGAAATTTCTTTGACTGGCCTGTGTAAGTTTTAAATTGAGTGGTTGAAATGGAATCATCTCCCCGTCTACATTTAGTTTGACGGAATTGGCTTCATACAGTTTGAAGCTGAAAGGATTTTTAGTATAACTCCCATTAAAGGCGTCTGAATCCACCATGCCTAGTACAATTCGTTTAGGCACCTGTCCATTAAATAAGTCGTCTCTATAGAGAGAGGGGTTTCCTGTAGGGATGGTGTAGGTCTTGCAATCAACTCTGCGGATGGGGTACTTGGCATTGGTTCCCTTTTTCAGTTCATTGAGATGGAGTAGTTGTAAGGTGGGGCTCACTTTAACGGAACGCACTTTCAATACGGCATTCTGAATACCAATCTTATAATCAGGACCGGCTTCTCCCGACATGAGGCAGAATGCTGGTGCGTTGGGTGTCAACTTGAACGTCACATCCACATGATTAAGTAGGAGTCGTTCACTAAATAACATGTCACAATGTAAAACTCCAAACATATCTACGGTGTGACTTTTGTCAGTGAAACTGTACCGCGTTTTAAGACCGACATTCCTGCCTCCGGTTGTGGGATCGGCGACATCCATGGAACCTGCAGTGTCTTTGTAGTAGAGACTCCCTGTGAGGTGGGATTGTTTTGCTGAAGGTCCATAATTCAGTAGTGTTTCCATCATACTCTTATAACTGTATGTACCCGTGGACTGGGTGATTAGGATTCCATTCAGGTATAAATCGACTTGCTTAAACAAACTTTGTAAAAACAAATTGACGGGTGCTACTTTCTCTGCATAATCCAGATCAGTTCCATCGGCTTTAGTAATTTTAAGTCGAAGAAAGATCATAGTTTTGGCCAAGTCCAAGTAGTTGTCTGTTCCCACAATCTGATACTCGATGGGGGATGATGAGGTAATGCTGGAGATGGGTTGATGATCAATCCATTGCCCTTTATCTAGGGCTACTTGTGTGGATGGAACGGTGAACAAATCTACTTCGCTTTTGGTGCAGGGTGTGGAGTGAGGATAAACAAACGCCATCTTTACTTTCCCCAAATATCTTTAAGATGAGTTATTTTTGACTTTTTCACCACACCTCTGATTTGCGCTGCTTTACGCTTTTTCTGAGAAGTCGTTTTAGTTCTTTTCCCTTTGACCGCTTGAGTTGAACTGAGTTTTTTTCGAGAGGTTTTCTGTTTTAAAGGTTTTCTACCACTCCCAGATTGATGAATGATTCGGTTTAACGCTTGCTCTTTCAAGTTTTTTGCTGTCTGTTGTAACCGTGACTGGGCTGATTCTCTCAGATTTTTTCCCATTAAAACATCTTGGGTAATATCTGTTCCGGCTTTCAAGGCTGCGCGACCCAACGATTGTGCACCCTTCTGTAAAAAGTGGAGGGCTCTTCGAGCCAACGATTGAAAAAATGAACCAAGTCGAAAACGTCTGAAAACGTCTGAAAACGTCCTCCGCGAAATACTGTCATTTCCCCTCCTCGTTGTTTGCTCATATTATTTTTAGAGGTATGATGACCGACGGAAATTCAATGTTAACACTACGCGGCCTCTTTCGAAAGTGATCTTTTTTCCCACGTCACTGGTTATAAAAACTTCTAACGTCTCAAATTCCTTAGTGGCAAGAGGTAAGAACTGAGGATTGTTGTAATTAATGGTGATAATTTCCCCATCTGTACCCTGCGCTGGAACAATGCGCAGTAAGGGAGCGCGGACATCACCCACAATCTGACTGTCCACGATGTTGAGGTAGACAAAAAGAGATTGAAGACCAACATCCAGGTCACTCACGTAGGGTGCTGTAATGCTCTTACTGAGAATAACTTCTTTACCAAACCCCAATATCACGCCAAGGTCGTTTTCAAAATACAGTTTTTTTCCTTTATCCAATGTTATGGTCACTTTATGCGATATATCATCAAACTTAAGTGAAATGCCTGTAATACCATCGTTTTGAAGTCCCTGCTTAATTTGGTTAATTAGATCGTCAGGATAAGGCCGACGTCCCATGCACCCCTTCCATTGTCGTAGTAATACCTTCTATTTTCATCTCTAATATTATACCAGGTGTGAGGATAGGTAATTGAGGCCAATCCAACCTCCCACGATCCCGTTAAATTAATATGCTCCGGGAGTTTCACTATATATTTTGCTAGTGTGTTATTTCGAAAAATAGTCATCGAACTGTTACTAGGCAACGTAACGTAGAATTGTCGCGACTCCATGGCAGACAAACCTCAAGTGTGAACAATTAACAACAACAACACCTATTTAAGTACTTTATTAAGTGGATACGTCATGGTTCAATTACACAGTCACGTTACCCAACGTCGGTTTTATTGACCCATGAATTGTATTTCTCAGGGTATCCTAACCATTTTACAAAATTCTGAATATTTTTTCCTCGTTTACGCTTTTTTTAAATTGTTTCTATTTTATACACTTCTTCTTTTCCCTTTGTTTTGATTCGTTGTAATTCCTGTTCATAAAATGTTTCTTCTAACTCATCTCCATCGAATTCCTTCAATTTGTAGACGGGGGGATTGCGTGGAATACGTTTGAAAATGGTAAATATCCCTTTTCAAACGTTTTCTTCATCTTAGAAATGCGAACCTCATCGCCAACTTGAAATGAATATCCTTTCTTGCTTGGCTGCTTTTTGTATAATGTAAACCAGACGTGTTTTGCGTTGTCTTTATTCACTGACGCTGGAGTTCTTTGAATGCTTCGATGATAGGAGTTGTTATAGGATTCCACCAGTTCAGGTAATACGTCAATGTATTTCAGGGTTCCCTTCCATGTGAAATATCGATACATGCGTGTTTTCAGTGTTCGGTTGAAACGCTCCACAACACTGGCCTTTGTTTCGTTGAATGTGTGATAAAACCCGATGCCTTTTTGCTTTAAAAAGGATTGGTATTTCTTGTTTATAAATTCACTTCCACCGTCTGTGTGAATCTTTTCTGGTTTGCGACCAGACTCCTTTAGTATTGTTTTGAACGCTTCAAGTAGAGAATCGGCCGATTTGTTTTTCATTGCAACAACCCATGCGTATTTCGACAAGACATCGATGCACGTCACTAAGTACTTGTAATTTTTGTTATATTTATGTAGTGATTGCACATCGATTAAATCTATCTCCCACAACGAATCAATTGTTTTGGCAAAAACACGATTTCTCCTGAAGTTCTTACAGTGCGGACACACTAACTGGGCCCACCTGAACAAAACTGTCCAATCACAATCGACCTACAGAAAATCGATTCCCGATAAAACCCGACTAATAAAATCAGCGTTAAGAACTCGGATGATAATTTGTACAAAGTTTTGGCGCTTTTTAATAAATCAAGTGTTCGTAGTTTTGATATCAGTTTTATTCAGGTGGGCCCAGTTAGTGTGTCCGCGCTGTAATCATAGGTCTGTGAAGGGAGTAAACTCGTTGACCTCTCATCCATTCTTGCACATATTTTTTCGTAATCTTCTTATTTTTAACTCGTGGATCGAAGGTCTTCGAGTTATTGGGATGGGACTTTTAAACCGGAAGTGTCACTCACTCACTCACTCACTCACTCACCCGTCAGTGTAAACTTTTGAGCCCCAAGATTTTGGTCAGAGTACCTCACTATAATGCATTACATCATCTTACATACAACTACTCTCCCAATTGGGTTTCCTGTGTAATGACGTAATCAAGACTACCCCTCCCCCACTTTGGGCTCCCTGTGTAAATACGTCACGACCTACCCCACCCCACTTGTAACTTACCCCACCATAGGGGTCACGTTCTAACCTTACAAAATTATTTTCACTATGTAGTCAATGTGTTAGTTTAAAATTTATACCCCAAATAATCGCTCTAACCTCCCATGTGGGACACTTCAGTATATAATCGCAAATAAAAGTTATCATCAACAACGAGTGCATACTTATAATTAATAACGTAAAAATGGTGTATCTTTTCTAATTTTAAGTTTTTAAGCGAAATTATTTATATGCGAGAGGTCACTAAATCAGATATTCGATCCTTCGCGCATGCTCAGAATGATTGAGGAGTCTAACAACTCAAAAAAGACACGTAAAAATAACAAAAACAAAGATACTGCATTGTAAATAATTTTTTTATCAATTTGTTTACGTTGAATTTTAAAACGTCCACCCAGACACGGCTTAAAAATGGCTGACTCGTTCAAAGCACGAGGTATTGTACCACAGGAAGCCCAAGTAAATCGCCATCTTGGATTTGAACACGAATTTATTCGGATTTCTCCTACTTCTACATCGATTTACTCTTCCAAATCAGCGTTGGCTTTGGGTATATTGTTTGCTCAAGACATTATACAATTGCAAGCTGTTATTTTCTAACGTTTTTACGAAAAGAGGTTTTCTAAAACATGTCAATATCAGACCGATTTTGATACTCGAGCCAACTCGATCCTCGAATTCTCAGAAAGCAGATTGATCAGCAAGGTCAAGAGCTCAAGGTAGATAAAAACAACGACCTGAAAGCTGGATTATTCCAATACAAACTGCCATCAAAGCAAAGAAACAAGTAACTATTATATAATTATACTTTTTTTGATAAATATCAATATTTTCAAAACATAATTCATCTTTTTAATAGTTAATCTACATGTGCAATCGGCCTTCTCCGGTTCATAACATCGCCCAGAACGCCTTAAATCGCCTAACATCGCCTAAGAATTTAAGAGCTTTTTGCTAAAATCGCCTAACATCGCCAAAGATCTCCTTTAATAGAGGTTAGGAACTTGTGGCCTTACAATTAAGATTTATACATAAATTTCAAATCTGTTATAAATAAAGTTTTATTTGTTTGAAATCAATTCCTTGTCTTTTCAATTTGCTAACATTCATTATTTTCATAATGTTCTGAGATTTTTTAAGTTATATCCAACAAAGTCAACATTAAAAGTGGTCTAAAAACTAAGCGCCTTCAAAATGTTCTAACAGTGATCCACGAGTTGGCCATAGGTGGCCTTTGATTCTTTTTGGCAACATGAAATAATCCGTCTACACTTCCCAGGCTTCCTCCTCGATTTGTGTTGTAATACAGGTTTTCGAGGAGTTGGTCGGTCTCCATCAATCTGCGAGTTTTCAATAACTATCTTGCCGCCACAACAGGCAAGAACAAAACGAACTTTTCGAAAAATATTTTCAAGTTTCAAATCAGGAATGGCTTTCAGACACCCACAACCCATATCTGTATGTGACGAGTTCCCTTTCACAAATGATTCAAATGAGACAGTGTTAACATTTTTATTCAAAGTTTCAATTCTAGTTTAGTAATTTACATATTCTCTTTTATTAAAATTAATTGTTATTTACATATTTCTAGTCTCTCAAGTAGTCCTTCAACCATGGATAGATTTCAAAATCTAAAGGTAAACATTCCACTATCCGTTCACTCAAGTCTTGAACAAGTTCAGTGATCCTAATGTCATCTTTATCTGTGGCTCCTTCAATCCGCATATTCATTGAACAAATGTTTTCCGATGACATGTTGATTAATTGATTAATACTCTGTGTGATTTCTAAACTAATTGGTATGCACGCTATCTCCGCTAACCATCCGTGAAGTTGGTGGAATAATTCAAAGTCCACTCTGTTCTTAATGTCATCATAGTGTTGATTGAATATCTCATATTCACTAAGGATGCAACAAACGTGGTCACGTTGACTTGGCCAGTTTTTTTTACAACCTTCACATTCAAAATCTTGGTAGATTAATCTTCGGCATAAATCCACATATAAATAAGTGAATATCCGATTAATCTTGATTTGTGACACTTGTTCCGGCTCGTCAGTCATGAATACAGTCTTGTTCAAAACTTTGGCCATATTTGTCTTCAAAATCTACTCGATCTTTGATGTACCACAGTGGAGACTCTAATGCGTCTCGTATCCAACAGTATATCAACGGAATGATGGTTAACAACATTATGATTTTCTGAAACGCAATGCCCCAATAAATAGCTGCACGTATGACGTCAGTTAAGGCTAAAATAATGTGTGACGATTATTTCTAAAAATAACACTTTCAATATGCTTATTTTTGTAATTTCATTTGTTACATTCGCAAGACTTTAACAGTCTCAAATATTCTTCTGTAAATGTCCCATGATATTGGTAGGCGTCCATTTAACCACTGATATATTCTTGCCCTTGTGCATGGTGATAGATCATAGGGGTTTAGATTATCCATAACTGAAGTGCTGATTTTTTCAATATCCAAGGTACTTATTGCTTGATGGAAGAAAATTTCTATTTTTTCATCATCAGTCATCATCACACAATCTTTTCTGCTGTTTTCCAAGTTGATAAAAAGACAATCGCAACATACTTCTTCATTAATTTGAACAAGTTTTTGACAAATTCGATCGGCATATGCGGTAATGAATAGTTTCTCCACAAGTGCTAAAGGATCCATAACCACTTTAAAGCCAGCGACTTCTAACTGTATACAATTCAACGTTCTGATTTATTAAATAGTTTCTATAATAATTGTTAGTGCTAAAAATAATTATTCCGATCACCCTGCATTTCGCGCCAAAACATCTCCCCGCCATTTTTTCAATTGCCATTTGAATAAATTTCACGTTTTTGTCCATGTTTTTATGTTGCTAATTTTCAAGTCATTCGATCACGCCATGATGCATCAGTGCATTCCATGGTTCATTTATCCAACTCTCTAGGCATTGTCTAAAAATTCGCGCCAAAAAATTCGCGCCGAAAAATTCGCGCCAAAAATTTCCCCGCCATTTTTTCAATTCCCATTTTGAATAAATTTCACGGTGGCGGTCAACTCTCTTTCTGATACTACTTATAGACTATTATTGCACTTGAAAAGAAAACAAGGACATGTTCGATAATAAAAAAATTGCATGATTAACGATGGTTGTAAAGGATAGGCCAAGATACAGATTTAAACATTATAATAATAAAAACAATTTAAACCAATCAATCGGCCAATGGCGAAGAACTACACTGATGTGTAAAAAAATTAAATATTGTGTTGAAGTGCAAATAGTAAAAGCATGAAATACAAATTACTAAACAGTAAGAAATAGTGCAAAATAGTACTATTTTGTACAATTAGTATTTTTGCAATGTATTGAAAAGCGATATCAAAATATATCTATTATCATCACATATTGTTTTATTTTTTTTCTGGCACGCATGCAGGTTTTCCGCGCGGTCTCCGGACACTAGAAGTCAAATTGCCTCCTTTGTTTGTACCTTTGTTTTTACTTGGAATGTATATTATTTTTCCACTCATAATATATTAGTGATTGTTAAATTTATGATTTTACCCTGGAATTAACTCGAGGGTCTATTTATTGAATCAGATACATATTCTTTTCTTGATATTCAAAAGATAAACAATGATAAATTTATTGCATATGGTCAATCTGTATTTGCTATATTTCGTTCTTATTTAGATTTATAGTGAAAATATTATCAAAACATTTTGAGATCTGATTTGTGATTGACAGTGCCCCCCCCCCCCCCCCTGATATATGGTAATTAAATTCATCAACACAGATACAGTTGCTAAGTGTAGTCTTTAATTTCAACAATATATAAAGTGTAACATGTAAACAAAAGAAACGTGAAATGAATAAAAAGTACAATTTCAAAAGATTGTTGCCAAAAGTGTTCCTATCGAGGGTTGGAAGGCTGGATTTGATATTAAATTTGCTTTGAAATTTACATAAATAAATCGAATCTTGTAAGTTTCAAAATCTAGACTTCAACCGATATTGATCCCAAAATCACGATCTGTGGTCAGAAACTGATAATGCTATTGTAATAGAATACTTTAGTAAGTATTTATAACAATATTTCTGTAAGAAGACTAGGTTTAGCAAGTTTCTGTTGTCCAAAAAAGCATTGGAAGTAATGTTTTGTTTTGAGGCAGATTTTGAAAGTTACAAGGTTCAATTCATTTATGCAAATTTCAAAACAAATTTAAAATCAAGTTTGAAAGAATAAATCGAGGTTGCCAACCTCGATAGGAACGCTTCTGTAGGTTTGGCTGTAACCATGTTATCAATATCAATGTCTATAACAAAAATGATTGAAACATTGTACAATCATATTAAAATGTAAACACAGAGTAACTTATTAACTAAAAATATAAACGCAGAGTAACTTATAACTAAAAATGTAAACGCAGAGTAACTTATTAACTTGAATATTTATGCTAAGAACACGCCCAGATTCTTTTAAAGTCAGGCCTACATTCTTTTAATTTGACACTGTTTTTTCCCACCAGTGCTGTGTTCACTTTGTATTGATAAATTTGTGCTTGACTTGCTAAGAACTAATATTCTTAGCAAGTTGAGCACAAATTTATCAATACAAAGTGAACACAGCACTGGTGGGAAAAGAAAGAGAGTGTGACATCAAAAGAATGCGGGCGTGACTTTAAATGAATGTGGGCGTGTTCTTAGCATAAATATTTGGAGCCATTCCCCAGTTCGGTGGTTTTCGTAGTATTTGGTATTTAAAATTTCTGAAACATTTCTATACAACGGAGATTCAGCGAGTCATATTTGATGGTAATGTCATTGAGGGACAAAAGGTTTGAAGCCAATGAGTTCTGTTCAATCATTGTAATGTCTTGATCGTGCAATAGCTTGTTAAGGATGTCGTCATTTGCTGTTAATAGTACTTGGTTTTTATCAAGAATAACAACAAATTTGCAGGTGAGTGCTGTTGCGCAGAAGAACCTTGAATAATTTTTCTTCTACAGATGACACACTTTAAGAACTTTTTTTTTTTTTTGATAGAAAAGATTTATTTCACGGTAGTTGTGATTTCTTCTTCTTGTGATTGTTGGTCTTGTTGGATGTCTATCAATGTCGATGAAGGGTCTTGAATTGGAGAAATGTTTGTGTTAACGGTAGTTGAAAGTTTCTTTCTGGATGCCCAAATGTGGACTTGAACTTGGGTTAGTTCGTAGACTTCTCCTTTCTTTATTTGATCTATATGTGCTACCCAAAGTTCAAGTGGTATCGACCCAGTTTCATCAGCTATCACTGTTTCCATTATTCTAAGCCGTTTTCTCGGGCTACCAACCATACGCGGTTGTTTGATATTGAGTATCTTTCCTTTGACTTTAACGACGTCCCACTCTTTCTTGGAGTTAAAGACTTGTAAGATGGTTACAGGATATTCTGGAATCTTGACCTCTGCATACTGGAAAGAATATTCACATTGCTGGGGAGTTTTAATCTGTGTGATATCGTTAACGACTATCTTTTGTCAATCATCGGTATAAGTATAGTCGCTGATCTTAATATAAGTACGGGTTTCCTGGCTTTGCAAGAGTAACGGCCTTTTGATAATAGAATACAGTAATGCGTCTCGACTCTCGTTTGATGAGATTTGTAGGACCAGTGTACAGTAATCTTTGGTATTTCCTTTGTTGCGTTTAGGCATCGATAATTGTGGACATACGCTATGATGGATTTTTCGGCTTCAGATGTGGATCTTTTGGCGGTTAAGTCAGCAACTGTTGGAGAATCAACATTACTAGTCTGTGTGTTTACTAGTTGTTTTAGTGTTTTTTTTCTTCGGAGTCGTAGACATCGTGCTGCAAACACGTTCACCTTCACGCTCGCTAGTTTGGAAGACTTTCTCTCTCGCTGGTTTGAAAGGAGCGTTTGGATGAATACTCTAAAAAGCAGGCATTGTTAGTTGTAAAAGTTTATGATTGGTCAAAAGTGTTTGTGAACGTCCGAGAAAACAGGTATTCCGTTTGGACATTTTCTTATGGTGCATTTTCGTCAATTCTGATTGGTGTGTAAGCAATGAAATATAGACCAATCAGATTTATCGTTGGGGTTCCTTTAGTCGTAGGAGGACTGGAGCGAATCATAGAAAAGTGGTGGCCAAAAACAGTAAACTTACTATGGAAATCTTAATTAAAAAACAGGTACTGAATAATGTTATAATTATGTTGGCTTTATACACCTACTTGCAAGCACGAAAAAAAAATGTGTATTTAGTGGGTTAGGAATAAATTAAAAGTACAAAAGATGATCACTTACTGAAGCTGAACTCTTTCTTTTGTACTTTTAATTTATTCCTAACACACTAAATACAAATGTTCTTTTTTCGTATGACAACTTTCTTGCAAGTAGGTGTATATAAGTTAGATGTTTATCGCATAGTTGATTATAATTATAAAGAAAATAATCTAATTTAATGCAGATTTGTTGTTGTAAATACACATCAAACTCCGAGCAGAGTAGAGCAGACCAGATGTTTCCTAAAGGCCCGTGCAAACGCACGCAACAACATCCAACATTGTTGGGCCAACATTGTTGTGTGATTTTTCGCGATGTTGGAGAGTGTGTGCAAACGCTCGCAACAAGTCCCAACATGTTGGGCGCTCCGGTGATAATACAAAGGATTCTGGGACACAAATACCCACAACTCCCTACAAACCACTGCTTGTTGGGGCGCCATGTTGAATATAATGGGTGACTATCTTGCTCACTGTTGAATTTCAAGTCGTTTTTTAAAGTTTTTTTTATTTTATTTGTTTATATTTGCTTTTTCTAAGCGATACATATTTTTCTTTTGAATTTTTTTTTCATTTTTTTTTGTATTTTATTAGCGCAACATTGTTGGATGTGCTGTGTAAAAACGCAACATTGTTGGGCTACGCTTCGATGACCGCGAAACAAAAGAAATGTTGGGACTTGTTGGCTCTGAAGTTTGACCAGTTTCAAACTTCATCCAACAACATCCAACATGTTGCAGCAACACGCAACAACACGCAACATAATGTGCAGACGCTCGCAACATGTTGGGCCCAACAATGTTGCGTGCGTTTGCACAGGGCTTAAGCTAGTTAGCAGGTATACATGGCATATTAAAAGATAAGTGAGCTAGTTCTGTTTTTTTATCTCTATTGTGAAGTTACATGCATTTTAGCATATAATGTTTCATTAAACAAAATGTGTTCGTTTTCACAACTTCAGTTGATTTGGTAGTAAACTTAACTTCCAAGTCATGTATTGAGCTGCTCTAATGTCATACTACAAAGTACTAGGTTGTTTTTCTTATTGAAATCATTGTTGACTGGATTTTCCTATTGTTGATCCATGATATACAAATAGGTTCACAGTTGGTATATGTATGCTCCAATGTTGCAAGGCTAGATAAACTGACAGTGTTTTGAGTTAATGTTCTCTTAGCTTGTAGTATTAGCTAGCTGTCTTGTTGAAGTCAGAGTTTGTTTAATGGATTTTCTCAATGATAATTTTTCCATGATAGGTTGGTATTACTTGTATGCTAACAATCCACTAGACGCTGTACGGAGCGTGCACTTGTGCACTGGATGCAAGTTGATGAGATTGGGATGGTTGGAACTAGTTTACAGTCTATATGTTCATTGCCATGTGTTACCATCGATTTGTAATTCTCAAACTCATTAATAATTCATTATCTCAGGGACCAATTACAACTATGTATTTCAGTCACGTGCATAGGTCTTGATACACCGATCAAACACTGATCAAGACACTGATCAAGGCACTGATCAAGACACTGATCAAGACACTGTATAAATTAGCTTAAAAGTAATTTCTCATTCATTCCAATTTACTCTCGTTTTTTCTCTTTATGTAAGAGTTACATACCGAGAATGGAGGCTATAAGCCATATATATCCCGCGGGCCGCAGGCCCAAGGGATATATAGGCTTATAGCCGAACATTCGAGGTATGTAACTAATTTATTTCACACTTGAGAAGGTTTTCTAACAAAGAAACAATGATTTAATCCTATTCTAACAAAGACACATGATTTAAGTTAAGAAATAAAAGAACGGCTTTTCAAATCTCACTCATTAGTTGTCTACTGGGAGTCGTATTTGATAAAAGAAATGATATGAATAGAAAATGTGCAGGGAACCGGCTCGGTGCATTTTTAAATCAAAATCTTATTGATAGAACACAATTGAAGGAGGTTATATGCTATCTTAGTTTTCATTCCTTAATACAAAGACTAAAATAGTCAAACCATTGAAACTAATCAATAAAGTGGAATGCTGTTAATGATTTTTCTCACTAGAATACATCTGGCAGTTTTCCCGTGATTGAAGTTTATTGAAAGTTTTCATAAAAAAAATAATACTGACACAATCTAAACCATTTGGCTGAGATCTGACTCGACATTTTTCAATGATAACTAAGGTTTTCTGAAAAGAAAACAATGTATGATTACCACTGATCGTATTCAAAAAATAAAACCAATCCAAAAATATATCAATAATCTGTTCATAATTTAATGTCCATTGTCAATGAATTCCCATAAGGAAATATTAAACAATCACTTTCAATTCTATTCAGAAGGACACTAACGAACTTGAATGCTAATGAACTTGATATGACATTAACGGAGTTTTTGTTGTTAACTTTCCATCGGATGTCTATGTAGTATAATGGCTTAAAGCGCGGATACAGCAATGCAGAGGTTCTCGGTTCGAGTCCTGACATTGGTACTCAAAGACTTTTTTTCTCCAAAAATCGCTATCTAGTAAAAATTTCTAAGTCTAATGTTGCAATAAATAATAAATGCAAAGGTTATAACTAGATATACACCCGGGTTTATATCTAGATATAACCCTTCAATTGGTATAATGAGGGGTTTATATCGGAGATACATCCCTATGAATAACAAAGAAAACCGTGTCAAGTGTGAAATAATCCTCCTTTTTTACCTGTCTTGTCTGTTTATTTACCTACCTACCTAACTAATTGCCTAACATATTTTATTTTTATTTTATATTTATTTTTTATTTTATTTTGGACGTCCTGTGACTCGAACCGGGAACCTCTGGCTTGCAATTCTAATGATTTACCAACTAAGCTAATAACGAATTCGTTGAAAGTTTTGGGTTGACGTTATATATTATTGATGTTTCCTCATAGGTTGATCACTAATTATTTGAGAAAAACACTGATCAAGACAACAAAGATGACAATAATTTTATTATCATTCAAATACAATAACAGCCATGATAACCCCTCACACAAATGTGACAAAATAAATCACTGATTCGGTAGAATAAAATAATGTAAATCGAAAAATGAAAAATCAAAGTAACACGAGGTAACCTCACAATATATCCGGCTACTGCGATATTTTCTAGAAATCATGAAATCTTTAACATTTCAACTTGCATGGTGCTCAATTCTAGAGTAGAGTTAAATATAGCGAGTTTGTATGGAAATAGTTTTAGAGATTCCATATGGTCTATATGGACCATGAATGTTCAGCTAAATGGCCGGTTATTTTGTGAAGTTACTCTTAACATGATCAAATTCAGTACTGATATGATTAGCGTGCTAAATAAATTGTTATTCTGTTGGTGCAGCTAAATTAAATGTACAGTTTTCAAACTTTCCTCCTTCAATGACAACATTGGAGTTTGAAGCCGTACTAGCTGTACTTGTTGCGCTACTACTGCATTCTATATCTTTCTTAGATTTATCAGGACCGATAATTGCCGAAACTTTAGCGACATTGTCTTCAGATGGCTTTTCATAGGTAAATAATGCATCTGAACGATGCCCCGTTCGCTGCCGTATCATTTTCTCGTTAATCCCGGCATTGAAAAGACTTGATGCCAATGTAACTCTTAAACTATGAGCGGTCTTACGTTTTACGCCTACAGCTTCACACATGACGGGCAAAATTTGATTCAATTTATTAATACCAACTGGGCTTTTTTCATAGCCAAACTTTGTAGTAGATGGTCTGAAATAAAATTGCCTGCTTGCACTTTGACTCCACTAACCCAATATATAAACGATATATATCAACTAAACAACGCTGATGTTCAGGCGCGCCTATTGCATGACACACGTGCTTTACAACTCTAGGTATGTACTTCATATCACGAAGACCTCCATGATACGTTTTGGAGACGTTTTCTTCAAATTTAATGAAATTTGTTCCGATTTCAAAATTATTGACATTGATATTTCTGTGTTCCCCTCCACGCAATCCAAAAAGTTTTCCATTATAGAAATACACTGTGTTAAATAATGACTTAGCTGTAGCCCTCCCCAATAAGCCTTGCTTCCAAAACAGCTCCTCTTCCTTCTCACTCACGACTTCTTTCTCATCTCTCTTGCATTTCCCTGGTTCCGTCTTGCATTTCGGCGTCCAACGCGCGACGAAAAAGGCAAAATCTAAAATAAAGATAAAGAATAAAACTTACTTCCCGCACAAATAGTCTTATTAGATAAAGCATACATAAAAAAACGCAAACAAGCAAGTTAACTTTACCATACCGTTTATCAGTAACGTCCAACGGATTAAATGCTTCTGGACCATTAGCTTCTTGGAGGTGACGCTTGAGGCCTGCTATCACCCCATGTACTGTTCTTGGCGGGTATCTTTCTCCATTTTCTTTGGCGACCTCCATAACGAACTTACTTAGCCAGTAATTTAAAGTTAGCGCATTCATGTCTTCGATCTCTTCATCCAATGAACTTACTTTGTTCCATTCGTATACTTTGAAGATACCCCCGCAGTCTAAAACAGGCATTTTAATGACTCTTTCTCTTTGCCATTTGGTAAATAACTGCTTCGCCCAACGATTTTTGTATTTTGTGGAAGTTGGAGTAGCGGATTCTATTAGTTCACTTTCCTCCAAAGAGTTTTTAGGACGCCGAAACTGACAAGTAGCTCCTTTCTCTTCCTCCATCTCGACGTTGTGTAAAATATTTTTTTGTCTTGGCATGTTTGCATTAATCAAATCAAATTTGTTCTGCCTTAGCCTCAAGAGATTCAAAAACAAATGAATTTTAGTGAGACTGAGAAGTCAGTTCAAAAAGAGCCACCAAAGCTAATCACGAAGAAATTTGTTATGCCTTAGTCTCAAGAGATTCAAAAACAAATGAATTATAATGAGACTGAGAAGTGAGATCAAAAACTCGTGCTTCGTGTTTGATCAGGGGCTCCAAACACCTCGAAACGGATGAAAGCACTCGGCCTGCGGCCTCGTGCTTTCATCCGCTTCTCGGTGTTTAGAACCCCTGATCAAACACTCGCACTCGTTTTTGATCTATTACATGAAGCATTGGAGTTATATTAAATTTAAAAATGAAAACCATTTTAGTACATATCTTTATAAGGTATACGAGTAATTAATACGGTAGTCTATAAGGTAAGGCTATTTTTTTTATTAAAAAGTAACTTACAACAGAAAAAGAAAACACACACAAAATTTACAACTAAAGAGTGCCACAATAAATGTGACACTGGAGAAGACTTTAGTCAATGTTATTTAAGTTGCATTTATTTTCTAAGTTAAGCCTAATTATTGTCTTACAAAAATAAGGCATTTAAGACGTTTCCCTTAATGATACCATATATTTTCAAACGTTTTGAGGTAACTTAAAAAAGAATATTCTAACTTATATATTGGTCTTTACTTTATTATATTTGTAACTTAACCTTTATAAACTATATAATACACTGAGTGGAGATTTAAATCATCCTTTTCAACAAAGAGTGACTGTTCTTTGTCTGGCTTCAGTAATATCTGCTCTTTTTTTGTTTTGCGAGCATTCCTAAAATAATGATGGAATCAACTGTGTGGATTCAATCACTTTTGTTTTATTGATTTGCATGTTGTACTGGAGTTTCAAAGTATTGGCAATATCTTGTTTTGTTATAGTTTTTAATTCTTGGATTAACCCAATTAAAGATGTGCTGTACTACCTACAAAAGATAAAACCCCATATATAAGAAACTGATTTTTTCAGTTCGTATCCTAAGGAAAACCATGGTATTTAGTTTCTTAAGAGTGACTGTCAGGAAGAACCAGACAAATTCGAAATATCGTGGCAAAAGTCGATTCATCGATTTTGTTCATATTTTGTAGTTCGATACCCTATCATGTTATAAGCACTCCTGTGCACTTAGTTTTTAAAAATTTGTTTTCGTTTGGGAGAAATTTGAATTATTATGCGAGAAGGCAAATATGCTAATTCGACGACTCTGAAATAGAGACCACTCGGCGATCTCGTGCACAAAATGCAAATAATATTTAACCTTAAAAACCTAATAATCTTTAAATATGCTATCTCTATATGCCTCATAGCGTATTTCAGACTTGTAGCTTTAACGATGAATTTTTGGCAGAATTTTGTTCAGGACACAGTTTTCATGAGCTAAAAAATACCCTCAAAACAGCCGCGAATTAAACTATGTTCGATATAACGGAATAGTTTGATATTCACTGTGTGTGAAGTTAAGATAATTTCTTAAAACACTGCCGAAACAAATTGATAGGTTTTTATGTTTTGAAGTTGTTACAGTCGATCTAAGTTGCCTAAATTGGCTGGTTTTTTTACGATCATTTTTGCATAATTAGCAACGATAATGAGAGTCAAAACAATAATACTATTTGCAACAATCTTGTATTAACCGTATTTAACATCAGCAATGAGTCAATTTGTATTCCTTATTAGAACGATTTCGCGTAAGCTGCTTGTTTAATGCAAATGAGTATGTGAGGTAAAATAGCATGCTAATGAGGTGGAAACTCGTGGATGCAAGATAAACAAATGATCGCACGTTAATCAGCTTTATTTGACGAATTTAAAAATACAAATAACAAGTATGGTATTTTTAGTCCTGAGTTTATAGCTTCATTGACGAACAACACATTCAGAGGGTAGAGAATTAAATACATGTATTTCTCTAACATTTGTTCGTTAGCTTTCTTAATAACAAAACAAAAACGAGATATGTACTATATTTATGACTAACTTAAATGTTTTCAAAAAGTCTAACACGTCTTTCCGCCAGGAACGCTGCTAGTTCAATACAGACGGGCATAAGCCACCGCGGATGTCTCCAAATGCTTGAGATAGCCCGGTATGTTTTCATTTCCTTGAAAACGTGTTCAACTTTTATTCTCCTACGTGATAAGTAATGGTTAAATCGACGAGCTCGCCTTCTGTCTCTCCTATTTAATCCTCGCATTTGTTGAGCTCTGACTGCCGTAAGAAGGGGATGGGCGCCAGGATAAGCTTGATCAGCAAGTATTTTTGCCCTGTTCGGAAGGCTTAAAGGATGTCCAGGTCCTATCGGTGTCATTAGGCGATATGATGTCGCATCGTGGGTGCTTCCAAAAAACCCAGCCTGTACAAAGCGCAAATGTCCGTTGTTATCTATAATTAATTGCGTATTGAAGCAGTGGTAGTGACGATGTCCACTGTAGAAGGGTCGTTGAGGCTCAGTTAAAGGTCTGTATATTTCGTGTGGGGTGCTGTCGATGGCGCCCACAACATTTGGGAACTCGGACCAATTGCCCATTAAATTAGCCCATTCAGCATTATTTGGCCACCTGATCTGATTGTGGAAGTATCGCCACAGCCGAGGTATGATTTTGTAAACGATTCTCGTGATATTTGTCGGGTCGATGTCAAACATAAGTGCAAGGGTATCCACGTGTGGGTATTTTCTTAGCCACATAAGAACAAGTAAGATCTGATTGTGTAAACTCAACATTTGTCGTCGAATTCGTTGCCGTTGATGTCCATAAATATTAAGAGCAAACAATGCTTGGGATGTATCTGCCACTAGTTGCAAAAATGATTCTCTAGTCTCGCCGGTGTTTTTCCAGAATAACCAAGATTGTGCAGAAACTTGCGCAAATACGTCTCGTCCTTGAAACTGATGGCCGTGAAAACCCGGTAGTAAACGCTGCTGTAAAGTACTACAGTGCATGACTTGAGGTGGTGGTTGCATAGCCACTAAAAGTAGCAAAAAAGATAACATTTCTATCAAAACGGCACGTAGTTGTAACAAATCCATGCTTCATTACACGTGCGAAACTTGAATAATTTATGCAAAAGTTTTGATTTTACTCATAAGAAATTAGCACGGGCTTTCACATTTTTGCGTGCATTTCTTCTCACAGTCTATTGCAATAACTGTCATCTCGTGCTCCTTTTAGTTCTATATTCTTTCCGTTTAATGGCTAGTAACCAAACTATCAGCGCTGAAGGTAAGAATTCAATATTTGAGTTAGTCAGTTTTTTAATTGAATTAATTTAGTACCATAAATGCTTAAAAATAAGCCTATTTATAAAACTATGAATCTTTACACGTGTTCTCGACCGACATGGGACGGAGAGTCAACATCGGAGAAAATGAAAGACAGTTCGTGCTAGAGTGCCAAAATCTTGCGATGGGAAAGGGATGGAAGGAGGTCTTAGCCATTGTACGACAGTGTGTTATTGACAAAGGACTGCCTCAAAGAGTCGCCCAGGCCCCGGAACAACGCACAATAAACAGAATAAAGAACGTTTTAAAGAAACAACTAGCCAGTTCTTCTGCGCCGTCTACATCCACCTCCAAACCCATACAACAAGGCAACCAAAAGCCGCTAATGCAATATGCCGCTAAGGGAACTCCAGCTGAAAGACAGACTAGAAGTAAGCTAGCTGATGAATTCACCTTGCCCAGCTCAGATAGTGATTCAGATGACTTAGAAACGTCTGAGCCAAAGAATAAAAAGAGGAAAACTGACCGAGAGGTAGCCAGAGAAGCACAGGAATCGCACAAAGAAATGTGTACCAAGGCTATGGAAACGATGGAACGCGTTAATCTTTTACTTACAAGCGTACAATCACAAATTAACAATAGGAAATAAGCTAATTCATATATTAGTTCATGTTCTATCAGGGTTTTTTTCCTTGGCTATTTGTATTTGTTTAATCAAGTTAGTCATAAATATAGTACATATCTCGTTTCTGTTTTGTTATTTTGTAAGCTAACGGACAAATGCTAGAGAAATACATGTATTTAATTCTCTACTCTCTAAACATGTCACGGTTCGTCAAAGAAGCTGTATGAACTCAGAACTAAAAGTACTATAATGTTCTTGTTATTCGTATTAAATCCATCAAATAAATCTGATAAACGTGTAACTTCAGTGTTCACTTTATTTGCGATCATTTATTTATCTTGCATCCACGAGTTTCCACCTCATTAGCATACTATTTTACCTCACACACTCATTTGCATTAATAAAGCAGCTTATGCGAAATCGTTCTATTGTAGTTAGAACAATATTTATTCCAACTCGATATAAATCATGCATGTATTTTCGGGGTTTTGATGGTTTTGTAGCTTTTTGTTTATACAAAAGCAAGGAGCATTGCGTGACAACTGGTAAGATAATTATCATTCTCACGTGTACAAGGTGCTTGGCATCATTCTAATAAAGGTAATGTAATATTTTGATTTCGTATTCTACACATTTGCTATAGCTGCCATGATTATAAAGTGCTTACATCTACAAAGCATTCATGTATGTATAAAAGCAGCTCTAATAATTAGAAAAATGTTTGTTCAAATTTATACAAATGATTTTTGTGATCATAAATCAAAAGAACAGTAAATCTCCTATAGACCCTTTCATAAGTCCCTAAGTGTTGTGTTTTCCGCCGTTGACGTCCCATTTAATATTATTTTTGTTGAAATTTGTACAATATTCAAGAAATTGAGTTGTACCTCTAATAAACGGTCACCCTAGGGACTTTTCAAAGTGGCCGCTCAATAGATGTTGGCCGATGAATAAAGGTTCGGCATAAATCTACATATAAAGAGGTGGAAATGGCAGGGTACGTTACTTATCGGTTATTTTAATAAATCTGTGTCTTCTAAATAAAAGAAAATACATTAATTTTGAGCATTGCTCTTTAGACTTTCTCAAAGTCCGTTTTTTTTCGTATTGGTTTCTCTCGTTTATCTCTCGTTTATCTAGTCGTTTAGCGACTCGTCAAAATAAAGAGTGTATAGTCGACTTGTAGCAAGTCTGCCAAATATTGCAATTAGAAACTGCATTATTTGTTTATATAAGCATCGCATTATTGCTAAAATAACGTACTACTCAAACCTGTGTTTCGTTTCTTACAAAAGATATAAAATAAAACATTTATACTGGAGTTTTTATCAGAAATAAGATCGGTCATTATCTTGTAAATTTCATTTTGTAGACTTTAAAGATGGGATAATAGACAATCTGCTCTCAAAGAACAACTACCGGTATATCTATCTTCTATCCAAAAACACTACTACTATTCTATTCTACTATTATATAAATTTGCTATATTGAAGGAATTGTGTTGTGAGTCTCATGCATTATATAATATTTTTTTATGACTTCTATCAGATTCATTTTAGTATTTCAAAGGGCAGTATCTAAAAGTCTTGCCATATCTATTTTTAGTAACACTCGCACGAGGATATAATTGGCTTTGTATAAACAAAACGATCCGGATCAAAACCCCGAAAATACATGCATGATTTATATCGAGTTGGAATAAATATTGCTCTAACTACAATAAGGAATACAAATTGACTCATTGCTGATGTTAAATACGGTTAATTACAAGATTGTTGCAAATAGTATTATTGTTTTGACGCTCATTATCGTTGCTAATTATGCAAAAATGATCGTAAAAAACAGCCAATTTAGGCAACTTAGATCGACTGTAACAACTTCAAAACATAAAAACCTATCAATTTTTTTCGGCAGTGTTTTAAGAAATTATCTTAACTTCACACACAGTGAATATCAAACTATTCCGTTATATCGAACATAGTTTAATTCGCGGCTGTTTTGAGGGTATTTTTTAGCTTATGAAAACTGTGTCCTGAACAAAATTCTGCCAAAAATTCATCGTTAAAGCTACAAGTCTGAAATACGCTATGAGGCATATAGAGATAGCATATTTAAAGATTATTAGTTTTTTAAGGTTAAATATTATTTGTATTTTGTGCACGAGATCGCCGAGTGGTCTCTATTTCAGAGTCGTCGAATTAGCATATTTGCCTTCTCGCATAATAATTCAAATTTCTCCCAAACGAAAACAAATTTTTTTAAACTAAGTTCACAGGAGTTCTTACAACATGATAGGGTATCGAACTGCAAAATATGAACAAAATCGATGAATCGACTTTTGCCACGATATGTCTGGTTCTTCCTGACAGTCACTCTTAACAGTTTTGTTTTCTTGTTGGTATCGTTGTTCCCTGCTAGCAGAGTCTTCCACAGTTCGATTCTGACAAGAAAAAAGAAAACTCTGCCGAGCGAGACCACTTTCTTTGTTGCGCATGCGTTAGGTAACTAAGCAACCCCTGACGTCATGATATCCTTTTGTGTCTCGACTTACAGTTTTACGGGGCTCAAATCGCCAGCTTTAGCAGCCATTTGCTTGGCCGTTTGCAGGCTAAATTGATAAATATATGACTTTCCATAGCCAGTTGGAAGACAAACAAACGTGTCCCTCTTGGACAGAAAAGATTTGATAGCTTTTCGTTGTAATTTAGTTGGTTTATGATGCTTAGATGAAGCGAAATTAATACACTCATCTACCGACGCCATTTTAACATTGTGGGCACGGAAAGAATCAGCGGTTTTTAAAATTTGCTCATGCGCATCTTAAATTACCAGTAAAAACCGGTTTTAAAACTGGTTTCGTTCGTCCGCGGTTGTGGACGGCGGCTTTACAAAGAAAGCAGTCTCGCTCGGCAGAGTCTTCTTTTTTCTCGTCACAATCGAACTGTGGAAGACTCTGCTAGCAGGGAAGTATCGTTGTTGTTTGTTGTTTTTTAAAGAAAATTATTTTCTTTTTATAGGTTAGATTCATTTAACAGGGGCAGCTCAGTGTTAGATGGGGTTGGATGACTCAAATCCTAATATCCTAATCCTAATATGTGAGGTTTGTATATATTTTTCAAATCCTTTCGCCTGGCACCCTTGTCCTGTATAAATGACTAAATAGTGTCATTTAAATCTGATTTTAACTTTATTCCGAGCTTTGGGACTTAACACATCATTAGGGAATAATGTGTTAAGAATAAAAGGATTTTAGAGATTTGGTAAATGAGGAGGGGACAGGATACTAGTTTCTTGAATATCATTTTCTACAGATGACGTCATGATGATGCATTATGGGATTGAAATGCAGACAAGCCAAGCCCAAAATACATACTAATATGCTATAACAATGTTTTTTTTTGTGTTGTTGTTTCTAATTCATGGAAAACTATTGTTTTCGACTGATATTGTTCCTTTTCCTTGTAATCAGAAGCCTTGTTTACAAAGTTTGTCCCCATTTCCATCCCAAAAGATTTGCAATATCTATTTTTAGTAACTGTGAAAATGCTATTAGTGCAATTAGTAAGAAAGTACACTATATATTAAACATGAAAAAGCAGATCAAAATATACTGTAGTGGGTTATGCCCTCTTCATATTAATTACTTGGTATTCAGCAAAAACTGTGGTGAGTAAAAAAACAATTTTTGTTTAATAACTTCATTTGCCAATTTACACTGAAGAACAATAAACATTGTAGTGCAGGAAGGATATCAAGTTCAGTGTAGGTTAATGTTGATATGGCATTTATAATTATTGTATGGTTGAGTGGAAATATTTTATTCCGATAATGGTGGTGTTCACAGATGTGAATTGTTTCTCTATAGTTTTGAACATTTGTGCTTGGCAGCTTCAATTGTGTTATGGCCGTCTCCTCAGTCATTGTGACGTTTGACTTGTTGATCACCATCCTTCAGGTCTACGATCGGACATTTACCCGTTTTGGACTGCAAATGTCATACTCAAAAACTGAAACGATGGCATTCAACGTTGAAGAAGATATTAAGAACAGAGATACCCTTGTACAAGTAAACGACACCAACATAAAAAATGTGAGAAGCTTTCAATATCTAGGCTACACAATCTTGAATACAAATGAAAACACGAAGACTCTTGGTCTTAGAATTGGTTCGGCGTTTGAGAAGTGGAACGACCTTAAGAGGCTGTCTCCATAATATCCTCCAGGTCGATATGCAGCTTCAAAATAGATTTCTTTCATACTCTACTATTTTGAAGTTCTGTCCTTGGGAACAAATAATATCGAAGTGATTTGGCTCAAATTTATTTTAATATTTTTTTAGGGACCGTTTAATGTTCGACTAGTCGAAGGCCAATTTGAACTCCGAAATAGTACAGAATAACGACATATTCTCATCTCATTTTATATACCAAAAACATACTCAAATGATATAACTTTTGCACAAATGTATAGACATTTCCTTCTAGTTTCATCGGCCATATGACTTAAATAATGATTAATTTTTATTTTAACGTCAGCAGCTTAGTAAGTGACCCTCCTGCTCTTGCATCGGACATCGACTCAAAACAAGTCAACTTTAAGAGCTTATTTCAAAATCGTGGCACCTGATTGAAACTTCTCCTTTACTTCACTATAAACTACTAACATTAATCAATACAAAACGCCAATAAAATCTTTCTGCTCTACAATTTCGAAAGAATGACAAGGACTTAAACTTTGTTAAATTTCCAAATGTGTCAAAATCGAGCATTCTTTATCGGTAAAATACTCATTGGTATTAACAGCTAAAATTACCTTGTGCTGCATTAATTATCTGCGTTATGCTGCGTTAATTATCCTCTTTACCGATTTAAATAACATAATGGCTTGACCTTCAAGGTTAGAGATTCAAGTGTCTTCTGCAGGCGTGAGTTCCATGTGTTCAAGTCCAGAATCTAGCAGTTGATTTTCGCTGTTTTGATTGCTTTAAATGTCCATGTGACCTTCGTTTAAGGTACCGTTTCCATCAATATAAATGTCTCGGGGTTTACTAACAGTCATCAATGAAATTAAAACTCAAAATAAGTCATAACTTGGAGTTTAAGACGTCTTCTAATCTGTTATAACTGTTTGTTTATATTCTGCACTCGTTCCCAGTCTATCACCACTTTTGTACCTAGGGAGGGAGGGAGGGGAGCCGTAACAGAATTAAAAGAATGAAGGAAATTAATAAACTAACAAATAGAAGAAGAAGAAAAAAAAAACTGATGCCCTTGATAAACAAAAAGAAAGCACTAGGTTGAGACAAAATGGTAACAAAATTGAAAGAGTTTTGGGAACGCTCAACGGGAGGGGGAGGGAGAAATTATGGGGGTGTCAGCTGTATTTTACTTGATGACTGGGACCGGGTCATGGTTCAATAAAATAGTTATAATACCCAAGGCGTTGGAACCACGAATAGGAATCATATGTAAGGAGACTTTCCCTTACAGGGGGGGGGAATAAATTTAGCACTTCAAGGGGGGGGGGGGGGGGGGTCATGGGGGAATCAATTTTTTTTGACAATTGTTTTTTTTCCCTTATTGGGAAATAAATTATTTGTGTGTGATATATACTTTTTAAACTCATAGATTATTTCTTACATGAAGTTTTCAAAAGACAATGGTAAAAATGAAAATAACAAAAAGGCGAAAAGTATATTTCGATTATAAAAACTAATGCAGGCGTTTCCCTATCAAACTTGACAATAATATTTACGGATTTTAATTGCAAAAGAACGTTTTCTTTTCAAAAAAAGTTCAGAAAAGAGAAAAGCACTTACCTTAACAAATGGTTAGACTTGGGAGCATTCGCACTGTGCAATAGTTTCTTTGAGCTTTGTTATAAGGTCACTTTTTCTATCTTTTGATTTGAATGGTATCTCAAGTTCAGAGCAAATGTTTTTGAGCATTGCAACGTTAAACGTGTTCAGTTTATCCTGTTGGTAGAGTTGACAAAGATCGAAGACGTCATATGTTATTGGGTGCTTTAAACCAATCTCGTCATTGATAGCCTCTATAAGGCCTTCTCGTTGTGAATCTTCAATCAAGCAGTCGACATCATTTTGCTGATCGAGAAAAATCCTGCTAGATTTTTTCTGCGGGATGCGGCAAGACGGGAGAAGAAGCTCTTGATTTGGTTTTTAGTTAACCACTCCTCACGATTGAATCGACGCTGATTTGATACACCTCTAGCATTTCTCATTTCTGCTTCAACTTCGGCAGGATCAGATTTACGTCCAGTTCTTTCACCAATCATAAACTTTGCTGTAAGGTATTCTTTAACAGCGGGCGAGAACCGTGCCGATCTAGAGTGTTTCTTGAGTGCCCAACCCGTTTTCAGCGGTTCTGTTTTGTCAGTCTTCTCGTCGACAGAAGTTGGAGTCGTTGTTTCATTTGACGTATTTTGCACCACATCCACAAACTGAAACTTAGCAACCCAGTCTTTCCTTATTTGGTCGTAAATGCTGCATTTGGCTGCTTTGTTGTGCTTACCGACATCATGGTGCTTCTCCAACTTTTCAAACGAGTCAAAGGTCAGAGTACATCTTGGCTCATTGCATTCAAATAGAATTCACCTTCGTTCTCTTTTTCTGTCGTTGTTGCAGACTGCTTATTCTTCAAGTCCCTCTGTTTCACAGCTGGTTCGAAGAAGTCCTGTTTTGTTTGAAGCAGAGTTGGTCCCTGTGGTGAGGTGTACATACTACTATAAGAGAACAATTTACCTTCACCAATACTGTAAGCCTTCCATGCTTTAACACCAGAATCTTTGAAGGGGAAATTATGAAAGCTGCCGAAATTCTGCAGTTTATTCATCGATAGGTCTTGTTTCGATTCGTCAACGACATTGACTGAAGCAGTTGTACCTTTAACTGGATGGTTCTGTAAAGCATCCCTCATATCACTAGCAGTAAGGATGTCGTGACCTTCACAACAGTATGTACGTATTGACGTCTTCATTGGGCAGATAATTCTATCACACATGTCTTTTCCACTTTGGGGCTCTGAGTAGTCATAGTTCTCGATGGTAATGCCAACTCTTTGTCCAATGTCCTTTACAGCACCAATCAAATTGTTGTTATGGTAACACCCTGCCTCGTCAGATCGTAAGTAGGCTTTACAGATGCGGGGATTTTTATTCTTCAAGTATTGGAGGAGGTTCTCAATTATCGAAGCTACTGCATATCAATCCTGGGTACACTTGTCAAAGAGGTGGGCATAAGAAGTAACGTTGAGTTCTCCTGATCCTTCATCACGTGAAACTGCACTACTAATATGCCAACTAAGGCCTCTTTTACCGTACCACTCGCTCTGTTTTTCTCGATATCTTAACTGGAGTAATTTCATAGCCCAATCCATCAAAAGTAGGATTGAGCTACTGTCCAATCCTTCAATTATGTCTTGCTTTGCGCGCTCTTGGTTAGCAGAGCGCATTATATGGGCCTTCCACCCTTGAATTGCGCTAACAGCTTTGTCGAAATCGTAGACTAGATCTTCTTTCTGTTCATTACTGTAGAAGTTGATACTTCCGCTGTTAAGAGTCTCCTCTATTTCACGAAGACAAGTCTTCATATCTTCACACTGGTGACATGCGACATCATGTATATGATTGCATTGCTCCTGGAGTTGTGGATCTGTAGGGTCACTTAAAGAAAACGTGCGGCAATGGTCCGCACACTTGCTGTTATCTTCCTGGCAATGATGGCGATACTGCGTTTTCAAATACTGCTTCCCATCTTGAAGGGACTTTTTCATGTTTGTAGACCAAGATTTATCTTTACCAAGTTGATCAAGCTCTTCAACTACTTTTTGTAATTTTGCAATTCCCGATGAACCATCAGCAGCAGTATCATCTACACCACACAACGACTTTTGTTGTGATGCTTCTCGAACACTTAGAATGCGGAAAAGTGTGGTGCGGCTAAGGGGTTTCACCTCCTGTTCTTTACAAAAATGAAGGTACTGATTGATCATCGTAGAGCGTGTAACAGTTCGAATAACGTTGGGCATGGTAACTTTTTCGCCATTATCCATCTTTAGTTTCCGTGTTCCAAATGCCACATCTTGATGAAAGTATGGTCTATTGACAAAGTCTATAAAATGGTTTAATAATGTTTCTGATAGGCGAATGCGGTGAGTCGGTAGTTTGTTTGAATCTCTAACCTTGAAGGTCAAGCCATTATGTTATTTAAATCGGTAAAGAGGATAATTAACGACTTAATTGCACATCCAAGCATTATTGAATGCAGTACAAGGTAATTTTAGCTGTTAATACCAATGAGTATTTTACCGATAAAGAATGCTCGATTTTGACACATTTGGAAATTTAACAAAGTTTAAGTCCTTGTCATTCTTTCGAAATTGTAGAGCAGAAAGATTTTATTGGCGCTTTGTATTGATTAATGTTAGTAGTTTATAGTGAAGTAAAGGAGAAGTTTCAATCAGGTGCCACGATTTTGAAATAAGCTCTTAAAGTTGACTTGTTTTGAGTCGATGTCCGATGCAAGAGCAGGAGGGTCACTTACTAAGCTGCTGACGTTAAAATAAAAATTAATCATTATTTAAGTCATATGGCCGATGAAACTAGAAGGAAATGTCTATACATTTGTGCAAAAGTTATATCATTTGAGTATGTTTTTGGTATATAAAATGAGATGAGAATATGTAGTTATTCTGTACTATTTCGGAGTTCAAATTGGCCTTCGACTAGTCGAACATTAAACGGTCCCTAAAAAAATATTAAAATAAATTTGAGCCAAATCACTTCGATATTATTTGTTCCCAAGGACAGAACTTCAAAATAGTAGAGTATGAAAGAAATCTATTTTGAAGCTGCATATTGACCTGGAGGTTATTACGGAGACAGCCTCTTAAGCATGTTCTCACAGATCGCTATATACAGATGCCCATCAGAGTTAAGTTCCTAAACGCATGTGTGAGATCAGGGCTGCTCTATAGTGTACAGACCTGGCAATTGTCGGAACTAAGAAAGATTGAGGTTGTATGGCATGGGTTTCTGAGAAGGATGGTGAAGGGTGGATATAGGAGAATGAAGGATGAGTGGAATGAGGACGAACTGCATGAGGACCTGGGATGGCGTTTTAAACTATCTAGCTTACGTCGCATCACTGATACAAAGCCAATTAGAATATTCTGTCTTCAACAACAACTAAAGTACCTCGCCCACATATGTAGATTGGACAATGATGATATGAGGAAACAGATTATATTTGATGAACGTTCCCTGAAATGGACCAAATTGGAAAAACAACCATGACGAGCTTAGGACGACTTTGGATGTTGGTATCCCACAGATTAGGGCAGAAAATATGCCCTAATCTGTGGGGTGCCAAGATCATAAAAACAATAGATCGTGTAACATAACTCTCGTTCTCCATTCGGATAATGACCACAACTTCGAGGCGGGGCGTCATAAGTATCATCATATCAATCAGCAAGAAAACTAAATCTATTTACGTAGCTTTTGAACTTGGTCAGAATACAACCATTTGATACAATGATAAATGGTGAATAATTCCCTGAAAAAAAGTTACATAGGATGTGAAAAAAATGATTATTTTCTAGAACTATTTTGCTTATTATATTGCAACTGTTTTTTAATATTCACTGCTCCATTGACTTTATAGTTTTGCGTGCAGTGTTTTTAGAATTATTGTGGAAGTAAATTGACCGACAAAAATCATTTTGTAAAACTAAACTAGACAGGCAGATTACTATTATAGACTATTATATGAAATTATTATGTATCAATATAATGAGCCTGCCCCAGCCTAATACCAGTGCTTACAGGTAAATAAATACCCAAGCAAACAACTGAATAAGACAGGCAGATAACTATTATATGAATTATAGTATATCGAAGATATTTTAGTTATTCTAAGCTTGCCCCAGCCTAATAACAGTGCTTACAGGTAAATAAATACCCAAGCAAACAACTGAATAAGACAGGCAGATAACTATTATACGAAATTATAGTATATCAAATATATTTTAGTTATTCTAAGCTTGCCCCAGCCTAATACCAGTGCATTCGGGTAAATAAATGCCCAAGAAAGCAACTGAATAAGACAGGCAGATAACTATATGAAATTATTATATATGAATATATTGAGCCTGCCCCAGCCTAATACCAGTGCATTCGGGTAAATAAATGCCCAAGAAAGCAACTGAATAAGACAGGCAGATAACTATATGAAATTATTATATATGAATATATTGAGCCTGCCCCAGCCTAATACCAGTGCTTACAGGTAAACAAATACCCAAGAAAGCAACTAAATCAGACCGGCAGATGCATGACTAAATAATTATTATATTTATGAATCTACATCACTTTGATTTAGAACCAATATCTCTTTAAAATATCAAATAGGGCAGAATCCAATTGTTTGCCATTATACAATTGCCCATAAGCTACCATAATAAACAAAATTGGCCGTCATGGCTGTGATTTTTGCGCTGAAAAGTTGGTGGCACGAATTGTCCGTCTTCCCGCCATAACTCTTGAGATGTCACTACTAAAATGCTCTAATCATCATGATTTTATGAATCGACTAAGTTTATAACTACATATATATCAATAACAAGTGGATACCATCATCTTTCAAGTTCTAGTTTGGATCCAATAACCCTAAGAAGACAGCCAAACACGTCTCTAGTCGACCATCATCTTGCCTGTACGATCGACGAATACATAGAGGGTTTTGGCGGGAATTTTGTCATGCTTATAACTGAGCTAATATTTCAGTTTAATCTTATAGAACTTTTGACTTTAATGACAACCTCCTGTCAACAAATACACTTCAAATGTAAATATCTAAATGAGATTAAAGTGATATCACATAGTCCCTGCTGAGAAACCCGAAGTCGTCCTAAGCTCGTCATGACGGATGGATGGTCAGCAGATCAGGCGAATGATGATGGACAAGACAAACTTTCTGTGTCTACTAGACAATATAGGCACACCCTTAAGGGGTTAACCCCCAGAAAAAGGCAACAAGAAGAAGAAGAAGAAGAAGAATTGAGGGTTCTCAATGGTGATTATGGCAATTTCTTTGAAGTTGAAGTTTAACTTGATAACTAGCACTCATTGTACTACTTTATGTTGAGTTTTTTAGCTCTTGACTTTGATCGGTATCCTGTGATCGAATCAGTGTTCATTCAATAGTCTCACATTTGACGTTTTTCTTACCATACTGACTTTTCTGACACTTTATTATTTTGATGAAATCCGCTGACCGGAAAATACATACTTCCAAAAAGGACAACGTATATTATATTGAGACTCGTTCTTGCTTTTAAAGAAGCTATTTCTCATTAAATAACTACGATACACCATCACGAAAGGTTTGAATTTACTGAAAACATGTAAAAGAGTTTTGAAATTGTAATAGCTTGTCTAAATCATATCAGATATTTTAATATCTGTTTAAAATTAGTACATGCTCAGTAAATCCGATTTCACTTCGATTAAATTGTTAATATAGTGGTGAACTACATAAATAATGAAAACAATCGGATTGAATTCAAGTAATAGTTTCTTTTTATGACAATATGAAAGGCTTTGCAACCATTAAAAACAATCGCTTGACTGCCTTTATTGTAAACGATTAGACTAATGAATGATACAGTCATAAAGACATCAAATGTGCCTTTGGACATTTTTGAGATGATTGTGTATTTCATTGATTGTTTTGAAATTTTCAAAAATATGCAACTTTTTGAAAATGAGTATGTTTGACACTTGACTGTGAAAAACATATTTAATATCCCAAACATTTTATTGCTTTTAGACAGAGTTAAAGGATGGTATTCAATAGTTATGTCTCAATTTTGCTGTTATCTTGTTGATCATTGGAGATATTCACTTACAAAATAGCCCAAAATGAGGTGTGGTTGAAAAAGTGAAAAAACCATCTTCTTCTCGGTGTTGCCATGACAACCAGCCTTACGGTAGAGTCTTGCAATATACATCGTTGGAAAGCCCATAGTCACTTTGATAAGCAGCAGAGATATAATTTGTTTGGTTTGGTTTGTAACTCCATTATTATGCAACCGTTTGCTCCCATATTTGCACCACATACTATACTCGTCAACCCCTATCTATGTGCTAAATATGAGCCAATTCCGTGATTTGAGGTTTATCACATTCTGCCTGGTTCTTACATGGACACTCTCTTAATTGCTAGAATTGTCTCATCAACTTATAGCATTATTCCATATTTGTATATCATCGCCAAGGCAATAGCAATCAAGCTGAAATTTAGCATCATTCACAACTTTTATCATAGCTCAGACGTCTATACTAGTATATAACTGATCCAGAAACAAAGAATATGCAGGTATAAATATAGGCTAGGGCAGTTGAGAATGAATGTAAGAAGAGAACATAAGCAATACTTTGGAGTTTAAGGTACTTGCACCGGCAAAATGGGACATTTAAAAAAAAATCTCAATGAATATTATAGTATAATATTCCACACTCTAGTCACTTGTATAACAATATATCAACAATTCGAAAAATGTTTTTATTTATTTATGACATCATAATTAATCTAATTAACACCTTTTTGTGCATGAGAATTCGGAAAAACCAATTTTATTTGTGTTAAATTAATAAAATTGCTAGTTTTTTTTCTTCTTCTTAATTATTTGGTTGAGATACGCATTTCTGTGCTTGAGATTGCAAAAATATAATTTTAATAAAATTCTGTACGAGTAAGAATTTTACAAGAATTGTGAAACCTCGTACGCTTACAATATTCACTCAATCGAATGTCCCAAGCACAGAACTCTTCTTCTTAAGGCTAATAACAAATGCACAAAGTTTTATGCGAAAAAAACTTACCATTAAGAAATGAAATTGGTTTAAAGGATCCTTTCACTCAATTTTACTTGAAATCACAGGTTTTTATCCATCAAAAACCGATAAAAACTGATGATTTTGCAGCGAGTTCCACTCGTCCGCCATTTTTGATAATTTCCGCTGGTTAAAATGATTGCAGGCCCTAACGAATGGCCTTTTTCTTGTTTTGTTGATCCGTTGCTATGGGCTTGAGAGGAAGGGGGCGTGATAACTATGATGAGTCAACCTTTCACTTCCGGTAGTGAACAACGCATGCTCTCAATTCAGTTCACTGACCTTTGCAGGCTCATATTCACAAGTTACTTGATCGAAAAGCATATGGAAGACTCTAGCACTGCGAAAACGACGAAGAAAAAAACACTTTCTGCTCTTCAGAAGAGAAAAAATAATAGTGAAAAAGGGAGAAAAGGAGCTGATACACGTGGAGTTGGGTTAGGAGCTCGGCAGGATGTAGTTTTGCCATCGAAATGGGAACAAGAAGTAGTGCAAGTGGGCTCTTCAAAAGAGAAAGTTGTTTATGTTTCGCCAAGTAAAACCCGCTACAACCAAGTCCAAACAAAGTCATCATGTGATGAATCGTTGCATTATATGCCAACTCCTGAGAAAAAAAGCCAGAGCCATGGCTGCATTAAAGAGCTCTCAGAACCCTTTTGAAAGCTTCGTCAATCAGCTCATGGTTTGCGAATCCAAGCAGATCGCAACGTTCATAGAGAACATAAATAAGACATCACGATGCGCAAATCCAGATTGCAATGGTAAGATATTTTGTTATAAATTCGTATCTATTCTTATATCGTTCAATTTAGTAAAATCCAATATTTAGATTTGAAAAGATGTAAATTATTCATCCACCAAAATTATTACGAGGCATAACACTTTTCCGTTCCTCTAGATTTCATGTTGTTTTGTTGTCCTTCAATAAATTCTTCCCACTTGTTTATCACAACCGCTATTTATTGTTTTTGATATTTGTATGTTTTCGAAAATGTAAATGAGTGCTCTCTCTGTATCTATATATCAATATGTGACAAAAAACACTAAACTAAACTTGTGTTTTCATACTATTTCAGGTATTCTTGTTCCAGTTAAAATAGAGTCAAGTGGATTGGGTGGGTCATTAGACATAACACTTCATTGTAATGGCTGCACTGAACGTGAAGTAAAGTTTCAAGGCTCATCCTATGTAGATGGATCAAAAAGAACAGTTGTGGGGCTATCTCTTGCTGTTGCGTTTATCATTGCTGAAAACGGTTATTCGAAATTCTAAAGAATCCTGAACCAGTACTTGGGAATAACAGCCGTATCAAAGAATCGATACTACGACGTTGTAAAGATGCTCTTTCCACATGTAACTGACATTTTAAATGAAATGCGTGAAGACGAAAAGGAGAGGATGCAAGAGTTGGACATTAACACTCTTGGTAGCTGGGAGAATGCTGTGGTTACCGAGGCCATTTCAGGAAAAATGGCTCATTTATAATAAAGAACTATATGACAGGAGGTTTGCTTTGGTATGGCCATAAATGCATGAAGGGAAAGGATGATTTAGAGGAGGAACTATATGAAGGTACATCCAAGTCTATGGAAGGGTCACTTGCAGAAGAATGCTACAAACAAGCAGTGGAGGAAGGGTGCAAGATATCTGTGGTTTGGCAGGATGGTGACTCAAGCTCTGCCTTGGCTGTAAGCAAACACATTGGCGAGGGGAAGGTTTTTAAGTGTGCTGGCCATGTTGGGAGAGCCCATGCTAAAAACCTTTCGGAACGTTCCAAGCTGAAAACGTTTTCTTCAACACAACAAGCTACATGGAAAGATAAGTTTCCAGAGATGGTGACCGCCAAGTGCAAATGCACTAAAAGGCACAGTCCTGGTTGTGGGTGTCTGTCAAAGGCATTCATTCTGCAGGCAAGGATAAATCCTTTTTTTCTGCTTGCAGCAGTGCAAGGATCCGGAGGAATATGCAAAACGATTGCGAGCTCTTTCCCTCCACCACTCTGTCAATGAGCATAAATGGGATGAATGGGAATGTGGATTCCATCCACAAGTTGTGTGTTCATGTGGGAAGTGCAAAGATGATGTAGATCTAAGCTGTAATGGAAAGGACTATCAGACAAAGAACAAATTGGACTGCGAGTTCCACCATCTTGCATACCGAATTGAGTGTGAACTAAGAGCAAGAGATGCCAAATCTGTTATTCATCCAGTGATGGGCAGAGGGAACTCCAACTTGTGTGAAGCCCATTTCACAGTGCTACCTCAGTTTAGAGCCAAGGATCAGAACCTTTGCAGGTAATTGTAGTATAAGTGGCATACTCAATTATAACTTCATTTTTGATAAACAAATATTGCCTCTTTGCAAAATGTTCAAACCAGAAAATGATCCACAATAATATCTAGGACATTTTTATTCCAACTACAAAATGTGATTATTTCTTGAGAAATGATTTTGTTATTTTGTTGTTATTTGAATATCACGCTTTAATTGATACACCAGTTCCTTTTTTTTAGTTTATTTAGTGACTATTCAGTCAGCAATACCTAATTACAACTTATATAATGTCTTTATAATGTCTTTTGATAGTGACTAATAGTAACTAAATAAGAACTATTTCACAGTAGCAATTTTATTTTATTTCATGGATATAGTATGAGGACTCTCTAAGATTCAAATTTGTAAATAATTTTAGAATTAGAACCTGTTTCAAACACCCACCTTCACTTTAAACTGAGAAAACAATTGCAATGTAATGTTATCAAGTACAGTCTATGGGCATTTATCCATGTTCCAAACTAAAAATATCGACATTTATATAAATTAAATAAGTCATCCTACAATTTGTTGGGGCATAACAGAGGATTTATATCCTTTGAATCATTTTTTTTAAATCAATGATCAAATATCATCAGATCATATATCCATGTTCCTTCTTTAAAGATCAAGTTAAATCCTATACATTAATTATTTTCAATGATTTTTGTTTTTCAGATTGCATTACATGACATCAACAAACTGTGGTTTTTGTCAGGGCAACATGACTTGGGCTTATAAGAATCGTGGCAAAGGTTGTCACTGGGTCCTTGACCTTTATGACAGGTTAAATCTGCCTGTGTTGCCTAGTGTTGTAACTGCACTAAATAAGACAATGGAAGAGAAAATGAGGGTCCTGGACAAGCAACAAAGTGATGCATGTAAGAAGAAGAGGATTCAGGTTAAGGTTGCGGACGGAAGATCAAGCTGAGAGAAAGAAATGGACAAAGAGGCAAGCGATAATTCACAGTTATGGGGGGGACGAGTTAGATGACGAATAGGAGGATGAAGCAGAGGTTGATACAGCTACAGGAACCATGACGGCAGACGTTGAAGCTGATAGTACTGCTACTGCTACCCTTATCAGTGGAAAGAAGTGTCGCTGTGGCTCTACTGGACACGAGAACATCACACAAGTCTTGTCCATTAAACAAGGCAAAGGAAAAGTAATGTGTAAATATCAACATTGCCGGATTTCAAGCCGACAGGGGCTGGGGCGAATTGCCTTTGTTTAACAAGGTTTGATTTACATAATCATAGAAACCTTGCCAAGCTTTAAAAAAGTTTGGTGTTGATTGGTTTAATATTGTGTGAAATACATAGTCTAAGTTGTCCGGTTTTTGACATTTCCCATACATTCCTTTACAAACACATCAAGACATTGTAAAGCTTGACAAGGTTTCTCTGATTATGTAAATAAAATATTGTTTGACAAAGTATAAGGCGATTAACCTAAGCCCCTAACGGCTTGAAAACCGGTAATGGCGGACAAAAGTACAGACGTTTAAAAAAAGAAAACATTCATGAATAATATCTTTAAAAACACATCTACAAAATATTAGAAGACCACCTCTCTGCGATTTGTAGTTAAGATTTTAGCATTTTGGTGACGTCACATGCAAACCGAGAATTGATACGTTTTATTTGTTACATATTATTGCATATTTAGTAACTGAGTAATATGATATGACAATCAATGATACCTGTCCTTTAGTTACAGTAAAAATATAATTGGAATGAATTGGACTTCACTGCAAAGTTATACAGTATTATATTTTCACAAGTTATGGGAGCCACTCTAATTATATAAAATATAGCAGCCACATGGTTTTACATAGCAATATCCAAAATAATCAAGGACGAGGCAAGTGTAATCAGCCAAGGCCCGAGGCTGATTACACTTGACGAGACCTTGATTATTTTAGATATAACAAAAACAAATTCAATAATTATTTTATAATACATTGTTTTGAATTGTAACAAAAGATTAATCAAAGAAAAGATTGCAAACCAAAACTGTATTGTGTTACAAAATTTACACTGTTTGCGACAAGCTGTCTTTGTTTTTGATTTTTATAGATTAGTGAATAGGTGGCTAGCCAATAACCTATTCGATAATCTGTAGTTAGCTTGAATTCTAAAATAAAATGTCTGCTGTCGACCAATCATAGCAAAAGGTTGTAAGTACAATGTATTAGAGTGAAAACACTAGAACCATGAAACAAAATCAAATTGTTTAGTGTGTAATAGTTCTTATTTAGTGACTATTAGTCACTATAAAAGACAAGTAAAGTTGTAAAGAGGTATTGTTTCCTTTTGTATTTAATGGTTCTGGTTGAGTGATAGCAAGTAAATAGTCACATAAATACAAACTATTAGTAACTATTTTGTTTTTATTTTATGGTTCTAGTGTTTTCGCTCTATGATAGTGAATATTTGTATTTTGTGAGAGGCTCTGTCATTCTACTGCAAACTGTTGATTTGAATACCTAGCCTAGTCTATATCTATTATATCCAAATCTTTCAGAATTAAGAAATAGACAGTTTTTGTTCAAAAAAAGTCAGCTTATTTTTCCTTTTTGAAAAATAATTATAGTCTTGATGAATATTGGTGACTAATAACCTTGACTTTGAATAATTGTATATTTTGTAGTTTGCAAGTCATAGTTTATGGAAATAACACTATTGGTATTTTTTTACTCATCATATCACTTTATTAAATATGTATAAAGTTACTTCACATCTCAGATTATAGAGTTTTAAACTGGAACAACATATATAATAAAAGAAAAATGGGATGTGTTTGAATAAGGAATATTTTATTGGAAAATATCAAACAAATATCCATTCTAGTTCTTCTTTTTGGACACTGGCCACTTGGAATTAGCAAGGTCTTGCAATGTCACTTGATAAACCTGCAGAGTAAAATTGTGCATTTGTATTTTAGTGTGAAAGTTTCACAAATAGAATATATACATTTATAATAAATTTACAACTGCAGCTGTGGCAGTCTGATTTGTATCGACTGCCACAGATGTAATCCAAAACCGTAAACTTTATAATTGTTGGGTGAAAACGATAAATTATTGCTTGCTATGTTGAAACATATTTATTGTATAAAAATATTTGTCAGTTCATTTACACTATACAGTGCAAAAATAATTTGAGACTAAAGTTATGTTGGATCTAAATGAATGATTATAAGAAATGCTTGTTCATTAGAAGTTAAAAAGTAGCTGTCAATGTTTTGTATTAGCATAAATTTATATTATGAAAGAATGACTGAATAAATGGTTACCTAACATGGAGTATTGTGTGATAAAAGCCTCTATATATTGCATATATTTATAGTTTGTTAAAATCTTAAAAATTTGCTCTTTACAAGCCATTAGAGCATATTTATGTTATAATATTTTGAACAGCGCCAAAAAATCATTACTATATCTGATGATAGTAAACAAAAATCGTATAAGCTGATAACTTTGATAAGTAAACAGTCCAGAGTGGCAGTCAAAGCAGTATGCAACTATTAAAAGCGCAAGTGACTCTATCATTGACAATCAAGCGATCTTGCAAGCTGTTTTTGTAGATAGAATATATTTCATTGACAATATATACTAATAGAACCAGAGATTAAAGCTCAAAACAGTGTCGATCGTACGTTGATTACGTTGCAACACTCGAATCAAACCACACGCACTCCGTATAGTTAGATTATTACTTACCCGCGTTCCTGTTGGATCGGGGTAGTCCATCAATTCTTCAGTCATTAGCGATCTCACAAACTCTTTCAAACATTTTGGATAAACGTAAGTTGGCTTCTGTTCCCCATTTACGGATGACTCGCCGATCTTGCTCCCATACTAGTAAATCAAAGCAAAAGCAAACATGAGAAAGATGGTTTGCTTGATGCATAACTATTACATTCTCAGTTCCGATATCCGTATAAATGCGAGTAAAATCTATAGCAGTTCTATACTAAGCAATGAATAAATGAAACACTCGCCCACATTACACACCAAAGACGACGGTAGATTTTTCGTCTCAACGCTTCGGCCGGTTCGTCCTCCTTCTTGTAACTTCGAAGTAGGTTTACTAAGCCTATCGGTGCATTTCCGAGTCTATTCGTTGTGTAAAAGATAGATACAATCAGTTTAAAGATACATCCAATAGACGTGTACAATGTTCAGTGAAAATACTTACCCTTCCTTTGCAAATTCAGCATTAAATATCAGTAAAGAGTTCTCCTCGACCGCCATGATGGAACGCAAATATCTAAGGTGTGAAAACACGCGTTCGAGTTCGCTTCAAATTTCAGACTTCCTTAGAAACGCATATTGCAAATTCACTTCCGTTTCCGGTAAAATCGTCGTTTTTTAAGCCTCCAAAACAATATGAAAAAAAAAAAAAACTTTCCCAAAACAATTATATTTTTCAAAATTAGATGTATTAAACTAATAGTCTGTGACTCTAAAAGTGTAAAAAACGACATCATTTTTTTGCCGGTGCAAGTACCTTAATTTGTTGACTTTTCTCTTGAAAAGTATATATGTGTTTATTGATTTGGAGTTCATCAGTTTTCTGCGTGATAATGTATTTCTTCAAGGGTGTGTCTACACAGAACTAGGATCCTGCTAGCAAGCAAACTAACTTTTCATTTGGTTTAGAACATTACTTGAGAAAAGGAAAGACGATCAGACATTTAGTGAGTTGTTAGCAAGTACTGAAATAAAGCAGCTAGGGTGGACAATTGAAAATCAAAAGTTTTTTCCAGTTTATTGTTGAAATATGTAACGCTAGGGTCAGACACACCCCTAATACAACAGACAGGAAGATAATAATACTAGAAAAATCCTAAGGAATCCTAGGAAAATCATAATACTAGAAAAATCCTAGTACCCGAAGGAAAACCACCGTTGTCCATGTAGACTCACTGCAGTAAATGTGTACTTTGTAGACTTCACCTATTACTAGGATGATGTACTAGTACTCGGATCTCCCTAGTCCCGTGTATAAACACCCCCTGAAACAAATGAATGCATGAAATGGTTGTATACCAGAAAACACGCCAAACAATGTAGTAAATTTGACATTTTTCTACATTCCCAGGCTTCCCAGTTACTGAAGAGCAGTTGGAAGCAGTTGCTATGGAGTCAAATGTGCTGGAAGAGCCAGATGATATCTTATCATGTGATATTAGGAACATCTCACTCTTTAGATCTGTGCTTTGAAGTAATATTTCAAAAACGAGTACGAGTGTTTCATTAGGGTTCCTAAACACGATAAAACATTTGCTTTTATTGTTTTTGAGTGTTTGGAAACCCTAATGAAACACGAAGCACGCGTTTTTGGAATTACTTCTCAGTCGAATAAATAATTCATTATGCAGGAATGTGGCTAGTTCTTTATAATATAATAGGTCACTCATTATGTTGCCTGGGATTATGAGAGTTCTTTTGAATTCCTCTCGTGCGGAATTTATTGGATTTCGAAATACTGTAGGGTTTATAAGGAGTGCTACGGAGTGTTCACTGGAGTGAAGCAGTTGTGTTCTCTTCAAAACATGGCTGAATCTGCTTGGTTTCGACCTCTAAAGTCTGCTGTAGAAGAAGAGGTATGCGTTGAAAGTGCTTCTCTAAAATCTACGCATTACAAGAATAAGTGGGCAGCTGCTATTTTAGAGTTGTGCCAAAAGGAAAGGACTGTCAAAGTGGTAATGATAGAGCCAGGTGGTCTGCAGTTTTCTGTTTTCAGAAAACAGGAATCAGAAAACAATCTTGAACAATTTCTGATTTCTAATTATTGAAAATCTAATAATCTGATTGGCCACAAAGTCAGCTGATCATTTAGGGTCATTTGTATATTTCATTTATTTTTTTCATTTCATAACAGCAAAAGAATAAATAAAAAGCAAACAAATATATATCTATATATATAATAAATATTTTTTGTCAATTATTTGATCATCATATTTCTTTTAATAGCAGATTGAAAAAGGGAAAAAAAGAGAATATAAAAAATATGAAATGGATTTTTAAAAAAGAACAGTTCAGATCAGCCTGAGACAAGGGATTATATGTATACATGACTTGCTTCCGGCTGATAATTAAACCTTACTTATTCATCCAAAGTTAATTACTGTAATTTATGTGATAGGTTCAAAAAAATTTGAAAAGCAGCCGAATAGTCGTGGTAGTTAAATAAAGTAAAGTTCATTTTCTTAACCAAAAAAGAAATACCAAAAGATCAAAGACGGATGTTCTTGATCAAATCCGAGAATTTGTTGAGTCCAGAGATACATCCCAATCAACCCAGCAGCTTGTGTTACACGCAGTAGAGAAGATGCAGAGGCAAAGATCAAAGAGTATTCAAGTGCACCATTTGCCTTAATACCGCTGAACTGCCAGCAGCGGTGTGTGCTGATTGCTACAAATGTAATTGGTTGCATAGCTTGTATCGAACAGTGGCATGAATCAGGTCCGTCCTCTGCTAAATGCCCACTCTGCCGTACAACCAACACCTATAACACCAATCAAATAGTTCGTGGAATCCCAGAGCTTTTAGGGCAGAGAATACCTTCTCCGCAGCAAAAATCTGAGGATACCACCGAATCTTCTCCCCAGAACACAGGTCAGGAAGATGAAGATGGTGATTGAAAATGAGCGGGATATGAGAACCCCTATTATGGACCCTAATTAAGCGGGCGCACTCTTTGTGTTGGGCCACAATGTTTGTAATTCTGCCATTCCTACCTGTGAACGATAAAATAAGTAAAGGATTGATAAGAAAGTTATTTCATTTTTTTTAAACTATCTATTATATTAAAATCGTTGTTTGTCCCTACTCGCAATATGATTGGTTGAGAATCATCACGCATGCGCAGTTTAGTTAATGGCAAGGACAAAATCGTTGACAAAAATCTGTGAAGAGAGGGGGGACGGCGAAAACCATTCAAAATTGAATTAAAAGCAATTAAAATATGTGTTTTTAACTCAGCTCAGAATCATACCATAATAACTTATGGCTAAACGGTGTTTGTAATAAAGGAATAATTTTCAGGTTTGTCGTCGACTACACTTCAAATTTGATGCATTTTCTACTGAAATACACACATGCAGTAAGGCACGCGCCTCGCCGAAAAATGCACTTTTTAAAAACACCATTTCGTAAAACAACAATATTTTTGCGAAAACAACATAGCTTCAAGTCAGCCAAGATTGCTGTTGAAATATAACAGTGTCCACAGTGTGTACAGTGTTTGATGGGTAAATAAATCATTGTTGTTATTATTTTTGACATTTCATTTTAGGTGCACCGCCTAAAATCGCGAAATAAGTATCGAAAAAATTTCTTCAATTATCAATTACAACTGAATAATTATCATATTTTCTATTGTTTCAGTATTTGTGAATCCCATTCCCAGTGCAGGGTGTCAAGAGTGCTATTTTTTCCTATTTTTTCAAGCTATTCCTATTTTCCTCCTATGTTTCACAACATCTTCCTATTTTTCCTATTTTTTGGCCTGAATAGTGCTCTTGTCCAAATATTTGAAAAAGCTAAGTGTCCTTAAAGTCTGTTTACCACTTACCCTGCAAATTAAACGGTACTAACTACTTGTGGTGAAGTTTTTTGCAAATAATTATCAAAACATTTGTATAAAAGAGGTCTTCTGTGTATACATGGGCTTTGAAAGGTTAGTATTTAGTAATTCTGGTTCTTTATTAACACAAACAGATATCATACTTGGACGGAGAGCGTAATCAAACAAAATGGTTGCACTTACCACTGATGCGGACATTCTGTTAATAATATTAATACCAAGGAAATGTATAAATGTAAATATAGGTATATGTAGTGCATTCGTTCTCAATTAACTAAATTTTATTTTATTTGCAGTCCATATTCCTATTGCTAGATGATAAAGCTTTCATTGCATCAATTATGCCAAGTGGAAAGACAAAGTTTAACAACGCATGACTTTCTGCCATTGATTCAAATAGTCAAAGCCTTGGAACCTGGTGTCGCAAAGGAAAATATGATTTTCATGCATACTGCAGGTTCTGCGATGGTCAATCCTTTGTGACAACTCATAACGAGCCAGAACCATTAAGCCGTTTCTACGGATTAACTCTCATCCAATTAAAAACATGTCAACACTTAAGTCTTAAAAAAACTCACTTACCCCCTCCCCTGAAAGGTCTACCAATTTATTTAGATTCAAACAAAAAGGAAGAAAATTTGATTTTAAAAACTATAGTTAATAGCGTCACACAAATCGTTGATTTAATAAGACTTATATGTACGTTAGGTTCAAATGTTGACAATTTTGAATATTATAAAGTTGCTGATTTATCAGACAAGCACTGATTCCCAGCTTCTATAATTAAAACATAAAGAATAAAGTTAATTCTGATTTATCAGACAAGCACTGATTCCCAGCTTCAATTAATATCTCAAGAATAACGTTAATGCTGATTTATCAGGCAAGCACTGATTCCCAGCTTCAATTAATATCTCAAGAAATGAATAACGTTAATGCTGATATGAAGCACTGACTCTCAGCCTCAATTAGTTTATCAAGCATAAAGTTAATGCTGATTTATCAGACAAGCGCTGATTCCCAGCTGTAATTGAAAAATATACTTTAGCTTATATTATTCATATTAAAGTGCGGATAACAATTCAAAGCACAATATAATATTAACTATAAACATGATAAATATCATCCTACATGAGTTTGACCTTTGTTTCCCGGTGGGGGACGTACTGTTACGAACTGGACAACTTAGCTTACCATTGATAATTCAACGCTAAAGACTCCTATGTCTCCATTTAATTAGCTAGTTAAAAAGGCCAAGGAAGTTTGGTTTTACAGAGATTTGGTTCTAAGTGCTGAACAGTCTGGAGTTCTTTCAAGGCCGACATAAACCAGAATCGAATTTCAAAACCATGCTTGTTATCTCGCTAACTTGACCTACGGGAAATGTTGCAAGCAGTTTCTCTTCCCTCCCCAATGAAGGATGTATTAGACACGAATATCATAGTTACTACCCCTCCCTATCTCTACATAAACGTCTTATTCCAGGCACCTCACAAATAGGATTAAGTTCACGAAACCACAGGAATGCAGAACAACGTTCTGTATTCCAGGGCGTAACCAAAGGTTCTGGCTCGTTATGGTGTAAAGCGCAAGTAATGCAACATGCAAGAAAATCTAAACATATCCAATCCATCAGACCACTGATGGATAATTCTCAAATAACAATATGTTTTAGATCAACTCACTTTCAAGGAAATGCTAGTGTTTCCTGTCATATGCAGATCAAAGAGAAGGACAGTTGTCCATAGTTAACTACAAAGACGGAAGTTTGCATGCAGGCACAAATGTCATCATGCAATTACAGTTTCCGATCAGTAGATGATGTTGGTTACACTTTCAGAGTTATGTTTCCAGATAGCAGGATTGCATCTACATTCTCAATTAGCAGATCCCGTGCTTCCTATGTCGTTGGAGAAGGATTGGGCCCACATTTCACAGAAATAGTTGTAGATGACATGACAAAATCTGAGGTACCCTTTTGCTTACATTTTGATGAGACTTCAACTTCCAAATATTAAGCATGGTCATGACGACTTCCGGTGGTCACGTGACCTAACGGCGAGGAAAACAGGAATTCCAAAATAGGGTGGCGGTTTTTATGTAAATTAAAATTCTTTGTATGTAGAATTGTTAGTTACAAGGTCTCTAATAAGAATATGTTTGGAATTGTTGTCATTCTTTTCTACTTAAAGAATTAATCAACAAAACAGGTCACGTGACCAAGTAAAGATTTTGAATATTTCTACTTTCTGCTTTAACAAAGATTGATTTCCACCCATTCCAGACAGGATCTTGTTAAAACCATGTTACTCGACAATTCCACATCAAAGGATTGTCGATTCACATAAAAACCGTCACCCCATTTTGATATTTCTGGGGTTTTTTTTTTTGCCTTAAGGTCACGTGACTACCGGAAGTCAAATGACCATGCTTAAAACTTGAAGAAACCTGAATGTTACTTTAGGCCTAAAATTCAATTCAACTTGTAATTACTAGACCAAATATAACATTCAACATTTCAATGTCTATCGTTAACATGCAATAAAAAATGTATATTTGCAATTACTAGACCAAATATAAAATTTAATATGTTTTTAACATGCAAACAAATGTATTTAAGCACTTATTTTAGAGTACAAAAACTAAAAGTGTGCAACATAAATACCACTAAATACTGCTAAATTATGCAAATTCTTTTGTTCTCTATTGTTTAATCAACACTATTTAGTGGTAAATAGTACAAAGTATTGCACACTTTTAGTGTTTGTACTCTAACACTTGAGTATTAATAAGTTTCATAGTAACTCCCAATAGGAGGGGTAATGGGGATTTACGGTTTGGCGGTTTTGGCCGATTTTTGACGCGGTTTTACGGTTTTTGGTGGTTATTTTATTCACGGTTTGGCGGTTATCGAGATAGTTGCGGTACGCGGATTTTGTTATGTTTGGACTGCGGTTTTCGGTTAAATCAAATTAACATACGCCTTTTTCAGGTTATCTTTGCTAAGTTTAGACAAAATAGTTCCCAACAAAGATTTCGGAAAATTTCTGTGTGTTTTTGATTATCACTAGTGACAACCTCAAAAAAGGTAGGTATAATTCAGATTCTAGATTAAATTCGAAAGTATAAATCCTGAAATAAGTACAAAACCCCCTACTAGAACTCCAAATATTCTGAATAAGCAGAATTGCCGCATATTGTCACTAATTAAACACCTGTTCGCCGCCATTTGTCTGCACCAACATCTTGCAACAACTGACTGGCATGAGGCATTATATTCAACCTACCCATGAAAAGAAATCTGACCACATCATACTACACGTCGGAACAAATGATCTAAAAACTACTGATAGCTCAAAAGTTGCAGAAAGTATTACTGACCTTGCAAGAAACATAGAGTCTACGTCACAGATTAAAGTTTCTATTTCTCAATTCACCACTCGTCGAGACCTCAGCGAAAAAGTGAAGGAGGTAAATAAGCATTTAAAGAGATTTGAAAGTCAAAATGAGTGGCAGATAATCAACAATAACAACATTTTAGATGAAGATCTTAATAAGGGTGAACTTCATCTAACTGATACAGGAACGAAGAAGCTTTTTTATAATTTTACAAATTTTATTAATAACAATTAGCAGGTAAGGTCAGTGCTCTCCACCTTAATAATATTACTGATAGATATTATCCTTTATTGATTAGGATTAAATGAAACAAAGGCCTGAAAATAGCTGCACTTAATGATCAACTGAGACTCCTTTTGCTGAACAAACCTTTTGATATTTTTATTATAAATGAGTCGAAATTGGATTGGAGGAAATTGGAGGAGAAATTGGAAGCCTTTGATTTGAATGAATTTCAGAAATGTCTTAAACAATGCAAATGGAAAGAGGTCTATGGCTGTCATGATTCTAAAATAGCTTGGACAAAATGTTACGATGCCTTTTCGGAAATCTTTAATTCCCATGCGCCTGTCAAGAAAAAAAGAGTTCGAAACAAAAGAATTGCTTGGCTCAATAATCATTTGAACAAGGGTTTAGAAGATACATTACAAAAGCTACAGAATACAGGTGCAATGACGTTAGTGGAGTTCTTGGCATGATAATCTTCTATATGCTCTATATGTATCTTTTCAACTTCTAAAGATGATACATTGGTCTCATTCTGTTCATCATCTGAATACACATAATTTGTATCAGAATAACTCGACAAATATGAAGTGGAATCGATTCCCTGCGATTGGAGAAATGCTTTTTGCTCAATTTTAGAATAATAACGATGCTCTTCTTTAATTGATTTTACATGTAAAGTTTCTAACATGTATCCAGCATGCTTTGCACTGTTACTCATATTCCTGATCCCCAGTTGTTTGGCTTGCCGTTTGGAGTGATTATGGGGGCTTGCAATGGCGTGTTTCATTTTTTCAACTTCAGCGTTAAAATTGAATTAAAATAGTTCTTGACAATCCGTTTTGTCCACTGGCAAGGACTTGCAATGTTCCATTGCAGTAACTTTCTTAAACTCTTCAATTCGATGTATTTGTGATAAAATGTCATTATAGTAGGCAGTGTCCCCCTTCTCGCTCACAACAACTCCGTTCTTCAGTCTTATACTGGATATGGTTATTTGGAGGAATTTTCTCTGCGACTTTTCACTGTCATACTTAGATGATTGGAAAACCATCCCCCACAACATTGGTAATATAATGAACTTCTCTTTAAGTACTAGGTTTGCAGCAGATCACATCTCTTTACAGTCACTTTTGCATATATTGTGGTTTCAGACAGCTTTCTTCTTTGGCAATTGCATACTGCCTTAAGGTAAGTCCCTCAAGCTGACTTTCTTTTATTGTAGCGTCTGACATTTTGTAGTTTACTTTGTAGTTGGTCGACAGAATTTTGTGCTGTTCACTTCTTAACGTTAATATGAGTTCATCTATATCACTCGACTCCATTCCTAGACCAAGATTGGTTTGAGGACAGTTTAAGCTAAAAAAAAAAAATGATCAGTTGCTGAGTTACTTGGCTTTTCTTCCTCATTTAGCGAAAGACTACATTGTTGATATTCATTGCAAATTTCATCATTAAAAACTTCTTCATGAACTTCCTTGTTAGCCGTTGTAGTTGACTGGGAAGTGCTTACAATACTTCCTGTACCAGGATCAAAACTATTTTCATCTAGCTCATCTATATCTATTACCTCTTTAGTCGCTCCAGTAGATGAACTTGAGGTTTGGAATTCTGCGTATTTCATTTTGAATAGCTTCCGTATGTCCATTGATGCAGGGGATGATGTTTCTGGAGGTGGTAGCGTTGCGGAAATTAAACAGATACCTTTAAACAGATACCCTGTTTCACCTCGAAACTTTGTACATAAAGCATAATCCTTTATAGCTGTAGCATAAGTTCACAAGTGTTGTTTGGATGCTATTTGCTTGGATATCAGTTCTATTTGTATAGATACGGAGGGCAATCTTTCTTTTCTGTCATCTGAGCTTATCTTAGCTCTTTTTGCTTCTTTAGATTGAGACTCTGAGGAACTGCGTGTCCCTGACTTTTTCTTAAAGATGTACGTTTTGCGGGCCTCCTTTTCTGATTTAACTTTGAGTAGCTCTCTGTTACATAGCAGATCTGGGTCTTTGTTTACACACTAAAAGGCCTCTCTATTCACCGCTTGTTGCCAGTTGTTCAGTTTGGCATTCTTCTTGTTAAATCCAAATATCATTGAGTTTTTCATGGTTGTCTCAGAGATGTTTTTTGCTTTGTGCTGTTTGCTAGCAAGTGGCGTGTCTGAAAACAAATGTATCACTAAGTGTATTGTTTCAAAAATTGGTACTTCAAAGGTAAATAATCAAATAATATAACTGCTATTGCTGAATGCACTAATCAATAGATGATTTGCAATTGGGAACACGATAAATGTGAATATCACACTGTCGTTTGTTATAGTTTACACAGTAAACTCAATGATAAAAGAAATGTTGAATAAATGAACTGTTTCCTTCTTTGTTTTATAGTTTAGTTTTAATGATTAGTCCATTGTAACAGATAGAAATGTTTAATCTACAACAGTTTATCAATCTAACCTGTGTGTACAAGCGTTTCTTGATCAATACACGACTCAAGACAAGACTCAATTGACATTATTTTAACTTGCATTATTTTAGTACTTAAACATTAATGTGTTAAAAGATAACATGGTATGTATATTCAACATCTAGATCTGATTATATTTTCCATAAGCAAATAAATAAGTAAACTCATGAATGAAACAAACAAAGCATAGAAGAACAAATGAATAGAAATTGGAACAGTAACGAAAAAAACATAAATGGATATAAGTATAATGATCAGTGAATTTAAAAATAAAAATAAAAAACGGTTAAATTAACAAATAATTGAATGAAAGAACACATTCATGTCAATTTTCAAAATGTCAATAAAACAATATTAAAAGCAATGTGCATTTATTTAAACTTTCATTTTGAAATAATTAAGCTTATCAAATTTTAACATTGGATTGCAGGCATATCAACTTAAGTTTTCCAAATGTTGGATGGTTTCTATGGTCTCGACATCTACATCCTCGTCCCATTCCTTGGAAAATCTTTGTAATGGATCCTTTGGATTTGACTCGTACATAATTGGTGTCTTACGATTGTCCTTTTTCTTAATTTTTTTTAGCCAACCCGCAACGAAGCCCCCCAAAAGGAGGACGAATACGTTAGCGACCACGACCACGAATTAAGTGACGACGGTAACGAAGACGAAAAGGATATGGATGCAACCAGCTTCTTAGATGAAGTTAAAAGAAAGACATTTCTACCACCAGAATCTGGTTGGCCTCCAAATGAAGTTTTGGAATTCATGAACAAGAGTAAATCCAAAGAGAAGAACGACGTCAGCAAAGGCAGTCATAAAAGGTAAAATGCACACCTCTGTTGATAAACGTTGGCTGTGTTTTTTTTTTGATTGGCCGCTTTAAAATTCAATTTATATTTGATGGTGGCACTTACAGTGCGACTCGCCGTACCGTAGTCACTTACAAAAACATTTGATGAATTTTTGACATTTTTTTCATCTCAATCCGACCAATCACATACACGTTTATATCGAGAGGCGGAGTTTATATCGATCAGAGGCGGAGACTTTAGATACTTTGATGTCTGTAATTGGTCAGATTGAGATGAAAAAATGTCAAAATAATGTCAAAAATTCATCAAAAGTTTTTTTTGTAGGTGACTACGGTACGGCGAGACGCACTGTAAGTATATATAGAGAATAAAACATGGACGCGCGGACATATGGAATTTATCTTCAAGTGTTCAAATTCGATATCTAACGAGAAGATAAATTCCATATCTCCGCGAGCCCATGTATTATCTGTTTATTATATAAACAAAATTATTTTATGCAAAACTGATAAAAATAATATTTTCAAATGTGTTCAAATACGATATTTCTCAGTGGTAGAAATCCCTGTAAACCACTGTTATAGTTTTTGAGATCTTCTTTCACATGGAAAAAGGTACTAATTCGTTATTATATTTATTCAATTATATTCGTTTTATGTTTGCAGCAAAAAACAAAAACAAAAAAACAGAAGATAAAGGACTCGCCTCCGGATTTGTTATCATCTGTGAAAGTGGCGGCCGATGCACATACTTGCGCCATGAAGAAGTGGGAGAAGAACCTACGAGACGACAGTGATTGATTACTTCATAACAAATTTATGCATAGTTATACCAAATTAAAAAACTAAATAATTGCTAGTCTTCGTCTGTTACTCTTCAAAATAATTCCCCATACAGGAACATATATCTTTGGATTTTTTATTGTTATCAATAACTAACACATACATACACACAAAATTTACAATTAAAGAATGCCACAATAAATGTGACACACGATAAACAGAGAACACCCGAGAAGACAATAATGTTATTTGTTTAGCTTACATTCCTTATAATTAAAGGCCCAGTAATGACCATTATGCTTTGCGCGCCCCAACCGCCTGGCGGCCATTTTACATATATGAAAATTCAAAGTTTACTGTAATCAATATTATATCCATTTCCATCGGCCAATTCGCATAATTTAAAGACGTTCTTAGGCTGTCGTATTATTGCTAAGACATCGAAGAATAATTTTCAGCAGTCATTTTATCGATTTTACCGGTATTTATGCGAGAAAATCTACACAATTCTGGACAGTGACGTGTGAATCCATAAGATCACAATATGGCGAATGCTTCGCGAGGGAGACCGCGTCTTTCGGGCTCTGCCAAGCTAGTGAGACAAAGATCATCTGTTTATGATTTGTGGAATCAGAGAAAGTCATCTCTTGGCTTCGAGAGTAAAACCAACAGTGATTTTGCGGAGTACCTTGAGTTTCTGTGATGATTTGTCTTAGAAGGACTGAAGATCGTTGATAACTAATCAATCGAGATGTCTAGAAAGACCGGTTGTGCCTTCTTCGAGTGCACATTTAGTCAGATTAGACTTCATTTATCGGTATTTCAACATCGGAAAGGAAGAACAAGTTCACATGGGTATGTTATCTTCTCAATAAAGCTTTATAACTGTTCACTGTCACAGTATTTTGTAGCGAAATGTCTCATATTTGCTGTTTCATAGACACCCGTAGACTGCTGGCGACAAATCACATCTTATACTTTGTGTCCAAAAGTCGACTATAGCAATAGATAAATCAACAGTTCAAATGGAAATTGATTGATTTTCTGTAAAATAATCGATTGCCGAACACGGAGTATTTAGAATTTTGTTTTGAACTGTTGAAAATATAATTCTAATTTTGTTGAAATGAATAATCACCTAACATTATGATATTCATCAATAAGAGCTTTTTAGAGCTTTTACTGTTAAAACAAGCTTATTGAAATCCCATATTTCATTTTTAATCTAAAACATTACAATGAATTTATAAAATTTACTAGTAAAGTATAATTATTTGACCGGACAACAGCGTTATATTTATTTGACCTCGTAACAAACTAACATCCGGCCGCCGCTCTCGAATAAACTTCGCATTATTGGTCACAAAATACGAGATTTCGGTGGTTTAATTTCAAATGTTTTCAAAAAGTTTTAAAATACAGCTATATAGTTATAATAAACTACTTTTTTATACGATAACTCAATATTTCACACGCCTTATAACAAAACATATCTGGTTCTCGTGCAAAGCAAAACAATAACAAAGGCGCGCAAAGCGTAATGGTCATTACCGGGCCTTTAAACATTATTCAATGATAATTGTAAATTATTGAATTTTGTCAGGTGGACTAACTCTTGATTGTTTTTCTTTACTATATTATACTCTATTCTCTCGTATAACTTAACATATCTATTAAAACCTTTGATTATCAGCTGATTGAATTTACCCCTGCTATTATATATATAAGATCTATACAACAAAAGAAGAAAGTCAATCAGTACTGCGTTTTCCTTATCGTTTGAGCCTACAACAAAAGTTATTAAATGTAAGTTAGGAAGATTCCATAATTCCATAATTCCATAATATTTCAGCCATATGGTTATATCTCTATATATCTTTGGATTTGACAAATGATTTGCATGTGATTTGCAACCCCGGTTGCAGTTTTGCAGACAGAAATAAATAATCACTATACAGTCGAAAATTACGAACAGCCATTTCAATCACAACGCTTGTACTAATCTCACTGCATAATAAATTAGCACCCACCCTCCCTTGAACCAACCACCCTCCCCTAGCTAGTGTCGGTGCTTTTCAGGTTCTTCTTCTCGCTGCTTACCTCGTATCACAACAGTCGCGGATCTCACCCATAACTTAACTTACTGCGACGTGATAATGATGAGAATAGTATGCAGTGAGAATATATAACTACCTTAGTTAAAAACAACCCTACATGGTGCGTTACACAGACATTTGAAATGTGTCAATTTTTCACATCTTTTGCTAGCTCCACACATAATGACGATGATAAGAAATGTGAATTTTATATGACATTAATATTCACGTCCGAAACGTCGTCATGAGCTTATTACTTAACTACTTTTTTTAAAGTTTTTAGTACTCATATACAATATGAGCGGGCGATCTGTATGGGAAACACCTATTTCAAAAAGGTTGTCATCGCCAACAGCGATAGGCGATAGTTCCTTTCAAGAACCAAGTCATGAAGTCATGAAATTTTCAATCATACCAGCTCCACTAAACAGCGATCTCTGTTGGAGAGTTATATGGCTTGTCGAAGGACTGAAAATGTGCCAAGAAGACACAGCTTTTCTACTGGGTGTTTTTAAAAGAACTATTTTGAGGTACCTTCAAAATACAGGAACACTGAAGATGTAAAAACATATAAGAAACACATTACAAGAACCGGCTGATGTGAAACTACTCTAATAGGTGAAAGTATTCGCACGTGATAATGATACATCATGCATGTTTCCACGTGCACTAACAATGATCATGCCAATTGTATTTTTGATTCATTTTTTGCTAAAATTAATCGAAAAAAGAAATATAGTTTAATTCTAAGCCCTGGAGCCGGTTGTACGAAAGCCGATTAAAATTAACCTAGGATTAGTGTTAATCTTTGGTTTAAATCCCTAACCCAGGGTTAGTAAATCCTAGGTTAAAAATGTGTTGCTCGAACGGGAAACTAACCCTGGATTTACTAATCCTGGATTAAACTCGCTAAAACCGGTTTTTACCAGTTTTGTACACGTCATCAGCTTGTTTTATCACAATAAATAAGACAATCAAAGGCCACCTATGGCCAACTCGTGGATCATAATTAGAACATTTTGAAAGCGCTTACAGTTTAGACCGCTCCATTACGATTATGTAATTATTTTCTCGGATTAGCTTGAGATGATTTGAAGCGAAAAATAAGTATTCAATGTTGTTGTTTTATTTGTATTTTTTTGGTTGTCGTCCGTTTCCCTTACGGTCCGTCGTTCCCTCAGTCCGTGATCCGTTGACAAGTCTGATATTTACCTGGTTCGATCTTCGGTTCGTGCAGAGATACATGCGAGTTCAAAGAGTGTCTAAGAAACAGTGTTATTAAGTTGTTCTTGCAAAATAAACGCCAGAAAAAGCAAAATAGATAGTCATTGAAGCAATTGGTGTTATATTTGAGGCGATTTGGGCTGTTGGGGTAGTTTTTAGAGAGGCCGTTTTAGCTGTTTATTTGTTGTTGTCGAGGTCAACCTGGAGGTTTAAAACCGATCACGTTATCTCACATATTGTAAAGAAAGAAATATTACTTTCATCTACATATACATAGATCGTTAAGTTGAACTACTAGATAATAGGGTGAAGCGATTTAAGTTTTGCGAATAAGTTTGTTGTTCTGTGCAAGAAGCTAAGAGCTCGAGAATCGCCTGTTTCAATCGCCGTTCGAATTTGTACGAATTAATAGTAGTCAATAAAATTAAACTATTGACAGATAAACTGGTTACTTTAATCAAAAATATAAAAGAAATAATTACAATAAGCAATATATTTACCCTACAACATCACTAAAACAACTATACTGTTGTTGTCTTCACTTCTAGTGTGTATCGTACTCTCTAAGAATGCTTACCGGAAATACTGTTAAATATCCAGTAACAACAGCTTCGTCCTTTGTAACTGGTTGTGAATCCATTCCATAGCATTATGAAAGGATGGATAAAAAGTAGCTTCTGTTTATAGCAGGGAAGATATCTCGATAAATTTGATCATAATAAGTTGGCTCGCTTAGTTCGCTCGTAAATTGCATGATCTTTAGTAAAATTCACAGTGACCATTTCCGAAAACATTCGACATAAACTTATGTGTAATTCTACTGCGAATCGTGTGGCGTGAGCACATAAAATATGAGAGTATTCGCGATTACTTCGACCGAAAAATCATTCCTTCAAATATCCATGTGCTCGAAGTACGCTGACCGAGATCTTGGGGCTCAAAAGTTTACACTGACGGTCTAGTGAGTGAGCGAGTGAGCGAGTGAGCGAGTGAGTGAGTGAGTGAGTGAGTGAGTGACACTTCCGGTTCAAAAGCCCCATCCCAATAACTAAAAACTACTCACATGCATCTTTTAATCCCAAATATGTAATACTTTTAGTAGTAATAATGAATTTACAGTTTTTTTTGACGTTTTTCGCTCAATTTCTTCGCTATTTGAGCTGGAATTGCTTAGTGACCACTCAAACAGAAAACCCAAACAATGGAAAGCGATCGAAATGCATTGTTTGGGTTTTCTGTTTGAGTGGTCACTAAGCACTCCCAGTTCAAAAAGCGAAAAAAATCGAGCGAAAAACGTCAAAAAAGACTGCAAATTCATTACTACTACTCAAAGGATTGTATATTTGGGATTAGAAAATAAATGTGAGTAGTTTTAGTCTTATTTATTATGATAAAACAAGTCCGCCATTTTGTATTCGGCTCCTGGAGCCGGTTGTACGAAAGCCGATTAGCGCTAATCCAGGATTAAATCGAGGGTTAGGTTAACCCAGGGTTAGTTTTGCGTTGCTCAAAGGTCGATTAACTTTAACCTAGGGTTAAAACTAGCTAATCTAGAGTTGAAATATAACCCTGCTAGCGACCAAGATTAACTTTTTAATCCACGATTAAAGTTGACAAAAACAAAATGGCGGACTTGTTGTTTTATGTTCCAGCGCGAAGGCGACCGCGAAGATTTGCTTTCAGAGCGCATTGTTTAGATGATTATACTGATGAAGAATTAAGAAGTAGATACAGGTTCGGCAAAGCTTCACTGAAATACATCGTAGACCTTATCAGAGACGATTTACGACGTGAAACAAGACGAAACAACGCCATACCACCGCTATATCAAGTATTGATGGCTCTTCGCTTCTACGCCAGTGGATGTTTTCTACAGATTATTGGGGATACGTTCGGTGTTGACAAGGCTACAGTTTCAAGGGCAGTATCTGATGTGTCCAAAGCGTTGGTGAACAGACGGGGAGAGTTCATTAAGTGGACTACAGATGATGACGAGCTCAAAGTCATCAAGATCAATTTTTTTCGTCGTGGTGGTTTCCCTGGAGTAATCGGCTGTGTAGATGGAACACACATTAGAATTCAAGGTCCTCATAACAACGAGAATGGCTACGTTAATCGCAAAGGATAACATTCGATTAATGTCCAAGGGATATGCAATCATGAAGGTATACATTTAGCATAATATATACATGCATTACTCCCCTCAGGGACTGGTCATAAAGTAGGGGAGGGGGGGGGGGGGGGGGGGGGGGGAGATTCAAAATTCCCAGGAAAAGACTTATTGGCCCACCCCTTAGTCTTTGCATAGTTACACGTAGCCCACCCCTATACAATGCACCACAATTACCCCCCAAATACCTCCAGTGTATTGCTTAATAAAAATTAAAAATAATAAAAAAATGAAATTATGAAAGAATGCAAATCATTAGAATGAAATTAAAATTTACTTATTATAATACCATTTCAAACTTAAATAAATGAACATAATTATAAATACCTTATAAAACATTGTAATAAATATAAAAATCAATTAAAAAAACCTGGAAAATTAAGAAAGACCGCAATAATTACAGTGACAAGCCGAAAAAAATGATGATACTGTCTACTTCTATCTTATTAATTCTTATATTATTGTTTTATTTTCTATAGGATGATGTTATTGTTAGTATTTTCAATTACTTAAGTAAACAATTTGAAACAATAATACTATTTGTATGTTTATTTGAAGGTGTTTTCACAAATGTTGTTGCCAGATGGCCAGGTAGTGCACATGACAGCCATGTATTTAGATGTTCAAACACATGCGACTATCTTGAACAGAACCATCATTCTTTAGATGATGGAGTCTTGCTGGGAGACAGTGGCTATGGTTGCAGACCATTTCTGATGACGCCCTTCGGCAAACCAAATGATGCATCACAAGAAAGGTATAACAAAGCCCACACCAGAACAAGGGTAATAATAGAGCAAACATTTGGGAGGTGGAAAAGAAGGTTTCATGTACTGCATGGGGAGGTGCGAATGGAACCAGAAAAAGTGTGCCTGATTGTTGGTGCATGTGCTATTCTACATAATATAGCTGTACTGATGAATGAGCCCATGGAGGATGGAGATGATGATGATGGCCAAACAGTGGAAAGGTATAATGGTCCCCAACAAGGACTGAATGTGAGAGATCACATTTGCAACACATTCTTTTCGTAATTCTCTACTTTGACATTAACCATGCATTCTCTTTTTGAGTTGTAGTTATCAAATTGCCTATATTCAAATCATATACTTCTAAACTATAAATAACTAGACGCTATATGAGCGTGAAATCGGGCTAGTCATAAAATCAACACACGAGGCTAAACAATTCTACTTTGGGCTTCCTGTGTTCGTTCCCAAAGCATCATGGGGGACTATACGTGACATGACAGATACATACATAGATTGGCTAAAAGTAAACCTAGAGTTGGGCCTTCTAGCCCGAATAATAAAAAAAAGATTCTCTTTGTCCTATTAGTAGGAGTGCTTACCCTTATAAAAATATATACTTGAAAAATAATTGTGTTATCAAAACAGTGCAAAATGAACTTATTAGTACTGTCTAGCACCCCTACTACTTTGACATAGAGAGAATGGATGCTCAATCAATCTGATAAATATAAGTTATGAAGCCATGCCATCAGTGAATGCACATACATGTACATAAGTTAAATTGAAATAGTAGTAATTTTGAAGACAATCATGGAATGTAGTGCAGTCATGAAGCCAGTCATGCAGTCATATGTACTAGGAAGTCATGATGTTATAGTCACATTTGAAGTCAATTACAGTTATAGTACATAACTATATTATATAGTCATGAATACAGTCATGACGTCAGTCTTAAAGTCAATCATGTACAGTGATGAAGTCACTCAATTTTTAAGTCATTTGTACATTGATTTCATAGAAAATGTAGTCATACATACATTATTATGATTAAAACAAGTCTCAATCTGTTTTTGCATTTTTGCACTACCCAGTATAAGGGGAAATTTATTGTCAAAAATGGCATTTTCTAAAAAAAATCAATAAATTAAGCATTTAATGCTATTTTCTCTCAAAAGATGATAACCTCCTTTTCCCATAATGTGCTCATATGAAGCAAAAAGACTCTTTTCACAAATATCTAAAATGACAGTTATTGACAGTTTAATGCTTTTGACAGTCTACTAGTCCCATAACGTTATGATATCAACCTACTAGTCCCATAACATTATGATATCAGTCTACATAAAAATTTGATATTTAAACAAATTTCTAAGAGTGCAAAAGTGCAAAAAGAGATTTATACTTGTTTTAATTAGGTAAGTCAATCATTTGCCCATTGGGAATGACAGACATGTACTTAAAGCCAAACAGTTATGAAATAATAAGTCATGTTAATAAATCAGTCATGGACTCAGTCCTGAAAGTTAATCATGTACATAATATGTAGTCATGAATGCAGATACTGATAACAAATTATCTGTGATTAAGTTATTATTAATATTGTAATATAAGTGCTATTCTGCATTATAGAATGATAGGGTGCTTCCATTCATGTAAAACTTTGGATAAGTTGTACTAATTAGTAAGTACAAGTCTTGAATTACAAAACAATATCAAAAGTGTAATTAATGAAAAGTAGAAGTGTCAAAAATAACCATCTCCTTGTAACAATGTCATTTGTATTTGTGACATATTGCATTATTAAATTATTTCACTGCCAATTAATCCTTTGTAGTCACAGTAAAGATTCTGAAGCGTGTACTCTTTTAATTAATATTACAAAAACCTTGCAAAATTGCCCTATTTCATTATGATGTCACAATGTGTTTTAGTGGGGGATAGAATCGCCGAAAACAATGGTAATTTCAACTAGTAAATCTTCTTTCTCTTTGAAAATTGAGCTTCAAATTATCTAATTTTTATATATGTTATGTGTCTATGTTTATACTTTGATATTTATGGCATTTTGTTGTCATTTCTTTCCTATCCCTCTTGCAAATGCAATTTTATCGTGTATTCTTGTATTGTTGTTATGAATCCGTTCCCCACTGATCCTTAGAATTAGAACAGTAGAATGTTTTGATGTGCCGTCATAGTGAAATAGGACAATTGGATACCAGGAAACTGATTATAACCTTGTAACAAATTTGCTATTTGGAGAGGAATTATAGTTATATAATGGAAAGACAACTAGTTGATTTACTGAGAATGTATGTTATTAGTAATACATATTGCTTGATCTAATAATATCAAAGACTGCCTCGTTATCTCTTCTTTGAATTGTATTTGGCACATGAGAGATTCAACGTATAAACTAGGCCTTACTTGCACTGTTCTAATGCACCTATCAATGTCTTGCCCCACTAGGGGGAGTGCAGGCAAAGTTAGGCTATTGAACATAAACTTTGCCTGTACCTGGGGCTGCTTGACGTTTTTTGACAATATTCATCACAAAGTTCTGTGTCCACAACAGTAAATATATGAGTAAGTATATTAACTTGACGTCCCCAGGTTACGGGCTATTGACAAAAAGATCATTGAAAAATGTCAATGATAGACCCTGGTATGCACTCCCCCTGTTGGAGCAATAGACATTGATAGGTGCATAATCTTATTGTGCTCTTATAAGTGTTTTTTTTAATAACTATTATGTAAAACACATCTTGTGTGTGTTTGTACTCTAATAGATCCACAAATGACATATCAAAATCTGATGATATGGCAAGAACAATAAACAGTCACATACACAAGACTTGAACCATTGTGCTCACCATTTCTTGATTTTATCTAGCTGTGCATCTATTAGATCGCTGAGGACTTTGTTGTCAACGATTACGTCAAACCAGCTGTGATGAAAGTCATCGACCATGATCAATATGGAGGCATACCAAACTCTTCAACAACCCTCGCTCTGATTAGCATGGTTCATAACTGGCTAAAAGGAACTGATGGAACTGGATCGACTGTAAGAACAATATTATTTGACTATCGCAAGGCGTTTGACCTAATCGATCATAACATTCTCATTAAAAAAGTTTCTCTGTTAGACCTACCTCATAGCATAATAAATTGGATAATAGATTTTTTATCAAATCGATTACAAAGAGTTAAGTTAGCTTCTAGTTGTTTTTCAGAGCGGGGTTGTGTACCCTCGGGTGTACCACAAGGTACAAAATTAGGCCCATACTTATTTGTTATAATGATTAACGACCTAACTAGTAGTATTACTGAATCTCCTCTGTGGAAGTTCGTCGATGATACAACAGCTTCCGAAATAGTGCCCAAAGGTAAATCTAGTAACGCTCAGGTCATAGCTGATAATATAGCCAACTGGTCCTTAGAAAATAGGGTACAGCTAAATACAGATAAATGTAAAGAGCTTAGGATCTCTTTCGCTAAAAACAAACCAGAGTTTTCCCCTATTGTAGTTAATGATAAGCCTTTAAAAGTTATAGAAAGTACTAAGTTATTAGGTCTCACTATCAATTGTAATCTAACTTGGAATACTCATGTAGATGAAATAGTTAAAAAGGTCTCTAAGAGGTTATACTTTCTCGTACAGTTAAGAAGGGCTAAGGTCCCAGTATCCGACTTAGTCTTATTTTATGTCACATGTATTAGATCAATTATAGATTATGCCATTCCAGTTTTCTACTACGCTCTGCCTAATTATTTAAAGCTAGAACTAGAACGCCTACAAAAAAGAGCCATGGCCATTATTCATCCTAACATAAAGTACGAAGACGCTTTAAGTTTATCAAACATTGAATCATTAGATAAGCACCACGAACTATTATGTAGCAAATTATTCAACAACATCTTAAGGACGGGGCCTACTAATTAAAAAGTAATGTATTCTTCAAATAACTATGTGAGTTGTTTTAACCCTTAAGAGGGTTCTACAAATCTGTCTAAAAAAGGTGGGGTCACCGGGCAGTTAAGAGAAATAATGAGTCTTAAATATGGCTGACGTCACGATTTTACCAGCATCGACAAATAATTTTTTTTTCAAAGGATTTTCATTGGAACATCTCTTTGATAGCGGTAAAGAATCAACAAGTAATTTTCTAATAGGAATATATATTTTTAAACGTATTTTCAAAAGTTAGTAGTGAAATATGATTTTTTTAGCATCGCGACTTGTATTTTACAAGGTTCAGAAAATTCGAATTTTTGTCTATTTTCCATTCAAAAATCAGTTGCTTTTTCGAAATTTTACATCAAAACCATTGTTTAACATGTTCTTAATAATTGCAGCTATAAAAAAATTGGGGTTACCGGGCGTTTTAAAAAGTTATCGCGTGGTAAACTTTGCCGCCGAAGATCATCATAAGACAATTTCTTTCCGGTCCCCTCCCTACTAAGTAAAGAAATTCGTCATCATAAGTGCATTGTGGGACTGTTTTTATAAAAACCGCTACCGTCGCGTCTACCATCGTTAGATGGTTTTTTATTTGTATTTTGTCATCTTTTGAGGTTAGATAGCGCGTTAAAATGGAAACTATGTAGATGCGCAGTAGCCTGCGCAGTGGCAATAGTAGGCCCCGTCCTTAAGACCAGTATTCTGTAAACATCAAGAAAATTAAAAATTCCTTGGCAGGCCAACCTCACCAAATCTTGCAATATTCTATGCACAAATAGGTATTGAGGTACTAATCCAAAAAATACTAATAGGTTTTGGAATCTCATTATTCCTGATTTTTTAGGGCCATCAACATCTTTGGTGGCTCATGACCCACATTTCAAATCCAATTTAATGGATAAAATCAGTTGGCAAAAACAACATTTTTAGTTTGTTAATCCAAGTTTTTCGGGTTTGGTCATTGAAATTGATCTTCCCTTGTACACAAAACAGCATTTTAAATGAAATAAATTGCATTTCCTAATTTTGGGCTTCCTGTGTTAGGAGCCATGTTTTTCTGAGTTATTAAAAAGCTGAAATTGACCAAATTCAAAGCGCTCTAGCACACTGGTCATATATCCAAATTAAACGATGTTACGTTTGCGAACAAAGCAACTATTGTTTGTTCATATTCCAGAAGTACAGCTCTGGCAAGACAGAGGTTGCTATAAAATCTCATGATGAATACACCATGGTTACGCGAAAACACCAAAACATACTCGCATTCAATATCAAAAATATTTCTTAGTTTACAAGATATCACTGCCAAACCAGTTAAGTAATGACGCTAAATGTCTCTATTTTCTATTTTTGCATCGTTTTTGAACATAAATCTCACAAATGTTGCAATTCGAGGTCATTTGTAAGCACAATTTTGCAACTTTGTACCAATTTAGATCCAACAACTTCTTCTCACCTTTAGCCCCGCTTTTGTCTACGACAAGACCATTTTGCAGGAATGAATAGTACTTGTCCATCTTCAGATTAGTTCTGGGAAATTATCAATCAAGAAATCATGAACTAGGCAGCAAACAGGGACAATCGGACGATAGTTTCAAAGCTGATTGTTAAACGATTGAACACTTAGCGATGAAAGAGCTCACCATTATCTTCACATTCCATCTGATTATTAGCGAATATTCTGATCCCAAAGCTTCTTTCCATTTGGCTGGTAAATCCGTGACTGATAGACCGCTAAACTTTGAATAAAAGTACAGTAGAGGCTATTCAGTAGCTTTGAAAATACAATTTCTACAGGCTGTTAACAATATTGGTATGCATAAGTTCATGGTGCATACCGCTGACCATACTCCTCAGATCTCTTTGTAACTAAAAATGACTGAAAGCAAATAACAAAAAAAGAATTAATGAAACCGGTTTGTGACTTTTTCCTTTTTAAAAAGTCCATAATTTGATCAGGTCAAGTAAAGCGAATCAGGATAATATAATAATATGCAAATATAGGGATATAATAATGATTATACTAACAATGATAAATTATGACTGATATTAATGATGTTGATGATAAAAATGGAGACAAATAACAATGATGACAATGACAAATAATAATGATTATAATGATGATGATGACAATAATAATGATTATACTGATAATGATGACAATAACAATAATAATGATAATGATGACAATAACAATAATAATGATTATAATGATGATGATGACAATAACAATAATAATGATGATGATAACAATAATAATGATTATAATGATGTTGATGACAATAACAATAATAATGATGATGACAATAACAATAATAATAATGATATTGATGACAATAACAATAATAATGATTATAATGATGATGATGACAATAACAATAAAAATGATGATGACAATAACAATAATGATTATAATGATGATGATGACAATAACAATAATAATGATGATGATGACAATAACAATAAAAATGATGATGACAATAACAATAATGATTATAATGATGATGATGACAATAACAATAATAATGATGATGATGACAATAATAATAATGATGATGACAATAACAATAATGATTATAATGATGATGATGACAATAACAATAATAATGATGATGATGACAATAACACTAATAAAGATTATAAGGATGACGATGACAATAACAATAATAATGATGATGACGATGACAATAACAATAGTAATGATCATAATGATGATGATGACAATATTGATTATAATGATGATGATGACAATAACAATAATGATGATGATGATGACAATAACAATAATAATGATCATAATGATGATGATTACAATAATGATTATAATGATGATGATGACAATAACAATGATTCATGATTATAATGATGATCATGACAATAATAATGATGATGATGATGACAATAATAATGATGATGATGATGATGACAATAATAATGATTATAATGATGTTGATGACAATAACAATAATGATTCATGATTATAATGATGATGATGACAATAATAATGATGATGATGATGATGACAATAATAATGATTATAATGATGATGATGTACAATAACAATAATAATGATGATGATGATGATGATGACGATGAAAATAACAATAATAATGATGATGATGATGATGATGACAATAATAATGATTATAATGATGATGATAAGAATAAGAATAATGATGTTGATGACAATACCGGATAATAATTGTCATCATCATCATTATAATCATTATTATTGTTATTGTCATCATCATCATTATAATCATTATTATTGTTGTTGTCATCATCATCATTATAATTATTATTATTGTTGTTGTCATCATTAATCATTATTATTGTCATCATTATTATAATCATTATTATTGTCATCATCATCATTATAATCATTATTATTTGTCATTGTCATCATTGTTATTTGTCTCCATTTTTATCATCAACATCATTAATATCAGTCATAATTTATCATAATTGTTAGTATAATTAACAATTATTCGCCGAAGGCGAAGTGATTATCGGTGAATATTTACCGAGCGGTGAGTCTTCGAGCTGCGAGGTAAATATTCACCGATGATCACTTCGCCTGAGGTGAATAATCGTTTTAGTATAAATACTAAGGTGATTATTTCAAAAAAGAAAGAAGGAAACAGCATTGAAAGTGAAATATTTTATTTTTTAAAAGCGCGGCCGTTACGCGTAAAAATTGTAAACTTTGTCTCGCATATAATGACAAAAAAAACAACGTGAAAATTTACTATGATACCTTTAAATAGCTAGCTTGACACCAAACTTAGTAGCTTCTTTTGTCGATTTTGGGACAGCATTTTCTTTAAAGTTTTCAATTTCATCTTTGCTAACAGTGACAAAACAACTACTGGCAGCCATTTTGTCCGAAAAGGTGATTATCGGCTGATAATCCGAGATAGCAAACCAATCAGAGCGCGCGATTTTGTATGATCACCTTTGTATTTATACTAATCATTATTATATATCCCTATATTTGCATATTATTATATTATTATATTATCCTGATTCGCTTTACTTGACCTGATCAAATTATGGACTTTTTAAAAAGGAAAAAGTCACAAACCGGTTTCATTAATTCTGTTTTCAGTCATTTTTAGTTACAAAGAGATTTGAGGAGTATGGTCAGCGGTATGCACCATCAACTTATGCATACCAATATTGTAAACAGCCTGTAGAAATTGTATTTTCAAAGCTACTGAATAGCCTCTACTGTACTTTTATTCAAAGTTTAGCGGTCTATCGGTCACGGATTTCCCAGCCAAATGGAAAGAAGCTTTGGGATCAGAATATTCGCTAATAATCAGATGGAATGTGAAGATAATGGTGAGCTCTTTCATCGCTAAGTGTTCAATCGTTTAACAATCAGCTTTGAAACTATCGTCCGATTGTCCCTGTTTGCTGCCTAGTTCATGATTTCTTGATTGATAATTTCCCAGAACTAATCTGAAGATGGACAAGTACTATTCATTCCTGCAAAATGGTCTTGTCGTAGACAAAAGCGGGGCTAAAGGTGAGAAGAAGTTGTTGGATCTAAATTGGTACAAAGTTGCAAAATTGTGCTTACAAATGACCTCGAATTGCAACATTTGTGAGATTTATGTTCAAAAACGATGCAAAAATAGAAAATAGAGACATTTAGCGTCATTACTTAACTGGTTTGGCAGTGATATCTTGTAAACTAAGAAATATTTTTGATATTGAATGCGAGTATGTTTTGGTGTTTTCGCGTAACCATGGTGTATTCATCATGAGATTTTATAGCAACCTCTGTCTTGCCAGAGCTGTACTTCTGGAATATGAACAAACAATAGTTGCTTTGTTCGCAAACGTAACATCGTTTAATTTGGATATATGACCAGTGTGCTAGAGCGCTTTGAATTTGGTCAATTTCAGCTTTTTAATAACTCAGAAAAACATGGCTCCTAACACAGGAAGCCCAAAATTAGGAAATGCAATTTATTTCATTTAAAATGCTGTTTTGTGTACAAGGGAAGATCAATTTCAATGACCAAACCCGAAAAACTTGGATTAACAAACTAAAAATGTTGTTTTTGCCAACTGATTTTATCCATTAAATTGGATTTGAAATGTGGGTCATGAGCCACCAAAGATGTTGATGGCCCTAAAAAATCAGGAATATTGAGATTCCAAAACCTATTAGTATTTTTTGGATTAGTACCTCAATACCTATTTGTGAATAGAATATTATGAGATTTGGTGAGGTTGGCCTGCCAAGCAATTCTCTATGCCTACAGAATACCAGTCTTAAGTGATAGCAGTCATAGTCTGACAGACTTACTTCCAACCAGGCACAAGGCCAATTATAATATTAGAAATAAGCGCCTTTTTAACCTACCTAGAATACACACAAATCGTTTTAACAACTCATTTATTATTAATATGTGTAGGCTTTACAATTAAGTAGTTTTAGCAGTAGCAGTAGTTTTAGTTTTAGTGTTTAGACCATAAATATTCATATATTTTATATTTTAACTTAATCAATTTTAGTATATCTTTTAATAATTTAGTATTCTTATATTTAGTATTCTTATTATATATTGTATCAAATTGTAAATATTACGCAATTCAGTTAGTAACTACTACTGCAATGTAATTTTATTAATAAACCTATCTATCTATCTATCTATCTATCTATCTATCTATCTATCTATCTATCTATCTATCTATCTATCTAGAGTACATAATGAATAGTGTCTTTAAAGTGTATATTACAAAATGTTGTCTTCTTTTTTTTCTCGAGGGTAATTTCTTCTCGAGATACTCAATTTGAAGCTCAAGTTTCCTTTTTTTAAGTGCTTGGTTAATTTGTTTGGCTTTAAGAGCTTGGAACTGTTCTTTTAAAACATCTACCTGAGTGACTTTCTTTGGTATCTGATTTACAGTGGTACCTTCCTTCTTGATACCTGCAGAAGGTAAAGCAGCTTGCCGTGCTCGAGCAAACCAATTAAGCGCGCGGAAAATAGACGCGCGCGCTTAAGATGACGTGTACAAAACTGGTAAAAACCGGTTTTCGCAAGATTAATCCAGGATTAGTAAATCCAGGGTTAGTTTCCCGTTCGAGCAACGCATTTTTAACCTAGGATTTACTAATCCTGGGTCATGGATTTTAATCATAGATTAACACTAATCCTAGGTTAATTTTAATCGGCTTTCGTACAACCGGCTCCTGGATAACAAAAGGTATTAAGACATCTATAAAAGAGAAGAATCAATTATTTAAGAAATATCTAAAGATTAAGTGTCCTTATGATAGTTCTAAGTATAAACGTTATCGTAACAATCTAAGTAGGTTATTATGTGCTAGTATAAAACTATATTATAATAAGTACTTCACAAATAACATAATTACAAAAAATATACCTTCAAAACTAATTGTAAATAATTGATATCAAAGATGCTGGAACCATTGCTAATACATTCAATGATTATTTTTCAAGTATTGGTGAGAAGATGGCAAGCTCAATTGCCCCACTAGTATTTCTCCTTTAGATTTCATGGACTCACCTCAATAAACAGTTTTCTACTTTCTCCTGTTACTTCTGATGAAATCAAAAAGAAAAAAATTTGCATGCTAGACCCATCTAAATCTGTAGGCCCTCTAGTATCCCAATTAATATCAGACATTCCCGGCAAAGCTTGTTTTATCGATTTTACTCATATTTTAACCATAGGCAGGCCTTGTCATAAGAGACACCACTGTCTCTTTAGTTTTGAAAATTTTTGCTTTTTTGAGAGAAAAACGGGGAAAAACGATTTCGCGCCAAATCGCCCGTCTGAGACTCGTCATTTTAGGTAAACTTTGTCGGCTTCGTGTGCCCAAAATATTAACTCTGCTGACTCAAAACTACCGTTGCAATCTTTGAAATTATCTAAATAGTTATGCACCAAGCTTTTTAAAAAACTTTCAACTGCTTTTATATCTTTTTGACACATTATTTCTGAAGTGGTCCTTTTCTGAATGGATGGACATTGACACCTAGCTTTGGTTTTCTTAAGTGAATCAATTGAATCATGTTTATAATGTGTATCAAAACAAACAACACGCACAATATCTTCCTCTTTCTGCAGCCTGCAGTTTTCTTTTGGAGCTTGATTTTTTGATTGGAGAAAGAGCTAGCATGGATGTACCACTTGATTGGTTTGTCCTCCATATATAACTATTTGATTGGAGTGTGAACTGTTTCTTAGACACTGGTAATATGCTGTACTTATTGAGAGTGGATTTCATATGGAACAGTAAGTGCTTAGGGATGGACTATCAGATATTTGAGGGGGGGGGGGGGGGGTGGTTGGAAAATAAGAAAAAAAAATTCGAGTATAGTCTTAAGAGAGAAAAAAATCGTGCATAGCAAGAATGACAAAAGAATATTCGTGCAAGTTGAAAAAAACTCCTGCATATGCATAGAATGGGACAAAAATATCCTGCAACAAAAATTCTTGCTTAGACTTTGAGTAAAATAAATGTTTTGAAAAAGAAATTTGTGCAACACTTGTATCCCTAAAAACATTTTCTGCAGCCGAAAAAAAATTTCTTGCACCAACCAAATCGTCCACCCCCTTCCTCCCTTCTTCCCTCAAAAATCTAATTGAGAGCCCTTAAGAAATAGAATATATTTTACGGGTTTAAGAAAACACTCTAAAATAGTACCCCAAGCCTTACACCATGGTAATGTCTGTTACTTTTTGGGTGTCACTTTCTTAAGAAAACGTAAGTGCTTGGGCATGAAGTAATGCGTTGGTGACTTGTAGTTCAGTTATCGATTGGAGATTTATTGGTACTTGAATTATACTGACAAGCATCCTGATCTGTTGATTGTATAATACCAGGCGGCATTTCACTGCTGGATCCATGGAACTTTAAACAATAACACGTATCATCCACTGTAAGTCGCAAAACTGAAGATTCTGCTGTGTGTTGCACTGTTCACAATTTGCAAAATGGTTTCTTCCTTGGCTGCTTGTTCGTGTCCAATGTCCTTGGCCTCTGCTCTTCCAAGGGATGTCATTGCGTTCTTAATCTGGAAAGATAGGACGGGAAAAACGAAGGTGCATACGTGTGGCTGTTTATAGTTTCAAGGAAATGGTTCTGGTCCTACTTGCCAGTGCCCTAACCGCCTTGTGTTTGGAAAAGTAGACTCATTGATCGGAGCCAGGTTAGTTCCACGTCAAGCTAAACCAGTTATTCTGTCAGATGTCACCGTGATATCCCGCCATATTTTGACTCAGTTAATGAATGCTAAGGTGTTCAGCTACCCAAATTTATGTTTTGGCTAGAGATCAGGCGTTTTTCAAGAGTTTATTTTTTTGCCGGTGATCGTGCAGCAGACCTTTTGTCTACTAAAACTGTAGATATCTGCAATTTTCAGATAATTCAGGTTTTTTATTTAATCACTGTTTGACTAAGACCTTACGGTCTGGGGATGCTCAAGTCTTTGCATTAAAAAGAGGCTCAGACAAGTTGGTCTGTCCTGTCTGGGATCTTAAGAGTTATTCACAAATTGGTGATCGGATGGGGATCAAAATATCCCCGGGATATTTATTTCGTTCTGTTGCCAAGTCGGGAAGTGCCGGTTTCTGATTCGCCTCCGGAGTCAGCTGCTGCCCAAGCGAAACATAATGTCTATGTAAAAGCAGTGCTACCGCACTTGTCGGGTTCCCGTTTTACGTTACATGACTTTCGTAGCGGGGCAGCAGTTTCAAGGATTTAGTCCCAGTTTTTCCCAATTAATGATATAAGTGTAATTGTTTCGTTCTCTCAGCGTATAAATGTACTTTGGCTTATAGCTCGTCTGTGTCCATTTCTTGGGTTGGAAGGGAATACGATTTGGAGAGAGATCTGGGCTAGAAAATGGTATAGGAGTTGGTTGGAGTGTGGAGGTAGTAGTATTAAATTAGTGATGTGGTGAGCAGTTTGGGGAAGGCCAGTGTCGACCGAGTACGGTCTCTTGCAATTTGTACTCTTTGAAAAACACACTCGTGCGAATTATTCCCAAATTGCACTCGAAACCATATGATTACCTATTACTGTTACTGTTACTGTTACTGTTACTGTTACTGTTACTGTTACTGTTACTGTTACTGTTACTGTTACTGTTACTGTTACTGTTACTGTTACTGTTACTGTTACTGTTACTGTTACTGTTACTGTTACTGTTACTGTTACTGTTACTGTTACTGTTACTGTTACTGTTACTATTATTATTATTATTATTATTATTATTATTATTATTATTATTATTATTATTATTATTATTACAAGCTTATACCGCAAAGGCGTTGGTGTTACTATCTCTTCAAAACTAAGTTGGAACACTCATATCAACAACATCACCAAAAAGACAAACAATTATCTCGCCTTTCTTAGACGCAACCTACAAGTCAACTCAAAACAGATAAAGACCCAAGCTTATTTTGGCCTAGTAAGACTATTACTTGAGTACTCGGCCACAGTCTGGGACTACACAAAGGCTAATATATATAACATCGAAATGGTACAACGACGCGCAGCACGCTACGTGTGTAGAGACTACCGCAGAACATCTAGTGTTACAGATATGCTACAATGACTTGGATGGAAATCTCTCGATCACAGAAGAAAGATTCTTCGACTTGTCCTGATGTATAAACTACTCAAGGGCTTTATTACGAATGATGGTTTTCCTACACTGGTAACAATGCAGCGAAGAAGCAGACACGAATACTCTAGCTTTAAAAATACCACCTTCGAGAACAGACTATCACCGATTTTCTTATTTTCCTAAAACTATAAGAGAATGGAACACTTTACCAGAGGACATTGTTCAAAAAACTAGCATAAATGCATTCAAGAAAGCTATAGAGAACACAATTTGACATTTTATTATTATTATTATTGTTTTTTTTTTTTTTTCCATTATTTAGACGTTTTTTTTTTTTTTAAGACCCCCCGTAAGGATTTTCTGATAGAAAGAGACGGGGCAATCTGGAAGAAGAAGAAGAACAAAGGCTAATATAGAGGTTCGCTTCATCATCAAAACTCTTTACACTCAAAACTCTCGTTAACGACCACTCTGAGATCAATGCAAATAGAGCTGGTCCTTTTAAAAAAGACATTTTACACAGTTTGTGTTGATTTGTTTTGTGTTAATTTGCTTTGGATAAGGAGATTTTCAAAAGAATGTTCCGAAACTTCTTTATAATTAAAGCTTGAAGAATTATCAACTTTAAACCATGAGGAAAAAATAGAATAAAACATTACTAAATTAGTAAATACATTACTAAAATGCTTATTTTTTTATTAATTGCTTTTGTTTACTAATTTATCGTGAGCATGCGGTCTCTAAACAAAAATATTCTTAATATGGCCTTTTCAAGTTCTATTAAATCAGTTGGAAGATTAAAAACGATTTTGAAAAAAATAATCCCGAGCAAACGTACAAATATTGCGTGACATTAAAAAGTTAGCATAAGATCGAGGTTGATTAAAAACGCTCCCCAAACATGGGGTCCCAAATGGGTACATTTGTAAATAAACATATGGCGATCAACGGTTTCCTTCGGAAATGGGTCAAAAGAGCTGGAGTTACACTTACAAACCACATGCAGAGCTAATAGATGCCTATGGGAATATGTTTACATATTGATAAAGGAGGTTAGTCATTACATATGCATTGAAATGTTCAAAATATGTCTACGAACTACTAAAACTGTAAAGTCGATTCATGTACAGCCTGTTCGCATTGATAAACATTTCATATTAAACTGTATTGCTGGTGCACAATTGCACAAAAACGAACTTTTGTTTTGTATATGTCAGTAGTTTCATTCAAGTAAGAAATTAGTTATCCGGTCTTTTGTTCTAATTTCGTTGTTTCTGCTCAAGTAGTATAAAGAGTGTATTTTTGTATAAATATTTAATCGTGCACCGTTTAAAACCATCACAGAGCTACGACTTTTTGTAAGTATATTCACTTTCGTATTTTTGGAAGTCATAAAATTAATGATTGTATTTTGTATTTTATTGTAGCAACCTTGCCGAATTGTTGTATACCGATTGCAATTTTAAGCTCGAGTTTGAGACGTTGTTAATATTAAATCTATCACAATTCAACTAAATGTATGATTTACTCTTTTAACAGCCATCTTACATCAATTGCAACTGCATGATGGGCATCATTAAGCCTGAATGCAGGGATTCCACTTTGTAAAAGAAATAAGCCGGGTGATCTCACATGTGAATAAAGCTAGCGTGAGAGTTCTTTGGGAATCAGCAATTTCATAAAATTGCTAAGCAATTTCATAAAATTGCTAAGTTTTTTACAAAAACATGACAAACGCAAAATTTTCTTAGTAGGAGAGAGTGGCTTGACACTTAATAAAAAGATAAAATATGAAAAATAGGGCTATCCCCTTTCCATTTTTTACAGAATTTCCCAGCATGCAATGCAGGAATAAGCATTTAATTTAATAACAGACAACATATTGAAGATATCAGAATTTTTGCTTGATTTCCTGATTCCTTAGCATGAGTCGGTCACAAATATGAGTCGCGGGTAGTGAAAATGTTTTGGATGGATGGTGTTAAGGGGTATTTTAAGGTAATTCGTTCCCATTCCCCCTCCTAAAAAGGACGGGTTTTTTTTAAAGCATCTTACAGGAGTCACAGGGAGATAGTTTCTTTGCCAAAGTATAGTTAGTCAACAAATCTATTGGGTCTACATGTTTCTGTCAAAATGTCGCTTCGGCATGATGCGAGCAAAGCTCGAAGAAAATTAGAAATTGAAATTAACCCCCCCTGAAATTCATTTTGAGGAGTAATAACGCACAAGTTTGAACTCAGCATCCAAATTTACATAGGAATAGTCAGTTTTCTAAGTTCTAGATATGTGGCAATATTTAAACATTAATTAATTAATGACTGTATTATATCTATATTAGCCTTATAGAATTATTATTATTATGCATTGAAGCCTTTTAACGATTGCAATTATGTACGTCAAAATTATATTTCATTGGAAAATGCTTTAAGGAGAATACCAATTCAATGGAATGTTTTTAATTGAACAGATTTCATCACTGCAAAACCCAATATGAACCAGGAATGAAATTTTCAGTGCACAGACAAACTGGCCAGACTAAACCGTCTGAGCGTTGCATGGAAGCTGAGCTCTGGTTTGGCGAGTACTCGTCCATTATGGGCAAAAGAATGCCAGTCAGCGCACACGTTGAACTACTTGCCTGCACAACGATTAGAAAGATTTACAAGACCTATCTCAAGTCGACAAAGACGCCGTTGAAAAAAAAAAACAATTTCGTCGGATGTAGCAGATGTAATAGTTTCACCATGATTTCACAAAAAGGTGACTATTTAGTATACTGTAAATAATTGGAGTTTGACCTTTCGACCTAAGAAGAAAAACATTGAATTGCACTCCAACCGCTTTTCGTGTCCCTAAAACTACTTTTCTTTCTCTAAGTGCTTCGGATGGTATTATATAATGGAATTTAATATTCAATCTTAACTCATTGTACAATTTTCACGTGCATGATTGGATGAAATTGATCACGTGATTTGTGTATATCTGTAGTCACCGTCCATTAAGCGTTGTATACTACGGCATACACTTTAATATACGATGGCTTCTTCGGCTTCTACCAGTTTTTCAGGCCATTCTTACGATAGTATTGATGATGAAGAAATAAGTACTATTATTGATGAATCAATACCAAGGAATACTAAAAAACAGACGTCTTGGAGTGTAGGAATCTTCAAAGGTAAGGTTTTCATTCAAACTGGTACGTTTGAAACTCACAAGTTGTAGCTTGTCGTTATTAGTCCGTTTAGTTAACCTGGAGCTCGGCAAAAAAAAGGTTTTATAGAATTAAACTTCAATTAAATTAAATAATTTGAATAATTAAATAATCACTTTAAATCTAGAATGGATGCACTTGAGGTTTCAAAGCATGGAATTGGAAACGCTAAGCAAAGAAATTTTAGCCGAGCGACTGGCAATGTTTTATCAAGAACTGAAGCAAACAGACAACAAGGATTACAGCCGTTCTGCGCATGTGTCTATTAGAGCTGGAATAAACCGTTACTTGACCTCCGAAAAGATCGGGAAAACGTTTTCAACCATCATACACCCCGTTTTCAAGACAGCGAACATGTCATTGAACGCCAAAAAATTAAAGAAAGCGGATTATCAAAGATTAAACACCATTCTTCAATTCAACCAGAGGATATCAAGAAATGTTTTGACACTGGGGTTTTTGGAGACGACTCGCCCTTATCCTTACTAAGAGTGAATTGGTTCAACACAAGACTATTTTTCTATCGACGAGGTAGAGAAAATCAGAGGAGATTGACAAAAAGCAGTTTTGTTTTCAAGACTGACGCTAATCAAGTTGAGTTCATTGAAATGGCTGAACAAGAAAAAAAACAAATCATCCTGGAGGTGTCAGTGACAATGCAGACGAAGCAGACCCAAAAATGTTTTCTACAGATGAAAACAACTGCCCAGTTAACTACCTGAAGAACCTAATTAAAGTTCTTAATCCAGGTGAAGAAGCACACTTTCAAAGACCGAAAAGACAATTCTGTTCCAGCAACGAAATTTGGTTTGATAGATCACCGCTCAGGATAAACACTCTAGGAAATATAATATGATGAAGGAGATTCCCCTAGCTGCAAAGTTAAGGTGACTCATCAGTTATTATCGGCTCACTCGGCTATGATAATTTTCTACTCGTAACATTTTCTGTTTTTAAGGTATTGCCATAAAAATTACACATCTTCTACAAAAACTATTCAAGAATAATGTGAAATAATTTGATTGCACTAGAAGTAAATAATTTTTGCGATATTTTAGTTAACGCAAGTGCGCTAGTTTGACTAAAATTCGATTATTCTGAAAATCAGTCCGTTTTATTTTTATGATTTTTTTTTAATCGTTTTAGAAGAATACAATAAACAACCAGACAAAGTTTCAGCAAAATTCACGAAGCCAAAGCACGGCTATATGAAGGTTACTTAAATTCAATTCTAAAATCATCTTGAAATGTTGTTAAGTCAATACTCTTTAAATAAATAAGTTTTCAAGACGACATTTAAGTATGAGTGTTGTCAGATTCTAACATATAGATATGCCATGCCGAATGCCAATCGCTTAGGCCAATGTAGAATATTTTTAAGTTATGTTAGGATAATAAAATGCTCAAATACCTGCTCAAGTATAATCAGACGCGTGTTTCCATCTTTTTCCAAAACTACTCAATAGTTATCATTCACAATTCGTCTGCATGGCTTCCATGGTTCTATAAACATTTTACATCGAACTCCTTAGTTGTAAACGGCTTTAAATAAGAGAAATTTCTTTGGGCATTGCATAGTGTTCAGTTTCAAGCTCAATCTAAGCTGGGATGGTGATTGTGTTTACGAATGCAAAACTAGCATAGGTGTCGATTATCCCAAGAATTCACACCCCTGTTGGGGGCACATAAGTATAAACAAAAGAGGACAGCAAGGGGAGGGGTGGGGCGAAGGCGTTGTTATTGTTTTATTCCCAGGAGGAAGAAAAGTATGAAAAGATAACGAATATTTTTTGTAATTGTCATCATTTGGTCTTGGTGCATGTTTGAATATGGTTTTTAAGGCAATTTAGTGCTAACCCATGTATTGTTGTGCAAAGTATTTATCTCGTTCTCATTTTTAGTATGTTGCATAAGTCATGAACAAGTCAACGTTGTCTTTCAGTGAAATAGGTGTTCGGGCAAAAACGTTAAAGAAGTTAAAGCAGCAGAGACGTCTACTTCATTTGCAAAGCAGTAAACGAGATAAAGTTGATAAAGAAATAAAATCCGACCAGGAGGAATCCGAAGCTCCCAGCATAGCTGCAAATACTCGATCACCTGACCAACCGTCAAGCATTACTATAATAGCTGAGACATCCGCTTTAAGACTAAGAAACTGTGCCAAGTGTGGAAACGGTCCTATTGACCTCTCAAGAGTTACCGAGTTAAAATAGCGGGATCCGCAATACCTTCGCCCCACCCCTCCCCTTGCTGTCCTCTTTTGTTTATACTTATGTGCCCCCAACAAGGGTGTGAATTCTTGGGATAATCGACACCTATGCTAGTTTTGCATTCGTAAACACAATCACCATCCCAGCTTAGATTGAGCTTGAAACTGAACACTATGCAATGCCCAAAGAAATTTCTCTTATTTAAAGCCGTTTACAACTACGGAGTTCGATGTAAAATGCTGTTTTCAAACTGATACGTCTTGTTAGACAGGCGTGTAAGAATGAGCAAGGGTCAAGATCCAATCAGAATCTATTATATTTAATCGGACAAGTTGCAGGGGGTCTAGAACAAGCTTTCTGGCGATGTTTCGCAGGCGGGCTTTACGAAGAAAATTCCGGATGTAACGCAAGCTGGTCGGATGTTGCTGGGTACTTAAAACCAAAGGTATGACCTTCATGATGATAGGTAAAAAATGACGGTACAGATAGTCTAAACGGATCAACCCCCCCCCCCCCCCCCCCCATTTCCGCATTCAATAAATTGTTTCATTTAACTATTATGTTAAATAGGTCGTAATAGTGTGCGAAACTAATAACAAAAGTACGCAATTTATCTATTAATTTGTAATAATTAATTCAATGACATTGTCAAAGCTCATATATATGATCTCGTAATTCGTGGTGTACTATTAAAATTATCGTTTAGATTTGTATACTTTTGGTTTGTAATAATTTCACCCGGGGAATTATAAATTATATTATAATATGGCAACGGTAATAGCATTGCTAATTAAATTGTTGCTGGATATATTTCCAGGTCATACAAATATGATACATTGAGTTGTCGTCTATTACTCAACAGAGAAACCGAATTTCGAAATGTGGCGTCTTTCTTTTACACATACGCCAGACAAAAAAACACGAAGAAGAGGATGGCATGGCTCAAAAAAAAAAAAAAAAAACAGTGGCATATTGATCAACAACCGTGAGTAACGGCTATCAAATATTTCCGTTTTAGCTACGGCACTAATCGTTACAGTGCTAAACGATTTACGTATTTTAATATTTGAAATAAGGAATATATTTTATGTCAATAGTAATGTGTGTTTTTTTGTATATTTTTCTAGTCACGTCGAAGAATTTTATCATCCAACAAACAAATGTAATAAAAAATTATTTTACAAAAATGTGTTTATCCTCTACAGAGCAGAGAGAAGAAAATAATATAAGCATCAGAAAACCGGCCTGACAAGTATCTGTAGATTATCATTGATGGAATGGACCAGCAAACGACAGGAATTCCGCATTGGGTTCAATCGTCAAAAGTGGATAGAAATCGAAACCAAATTATTCGATTGTTACATTTTACATTTTGCTAGTGGTACATGTGTATTCATTCTGCTTTAATTGATGGAGAAATCGAACATTTTTTGAAGACGCATGTTACTGGGATCCCGTGTCATGGGTTGAACTTGTCCATGTGCTATGTCGATTTTCTACGTTTGCCCCAAGATGCGAACGCCGCCACAAACTTCTAAACTAATTGCTTTCGTCACATATTAAAAACGGTGAGCAATTGAATGAAGTATCATTTTCACTACACACTATTTTGTACAACATTCGACTGTCTAAAACGTTTTTAAACAATTGAAAAAATGTATTTTTGGTAATTTCAGACAGAACGACTTCCACCAACTTTGTATCTACAACGGGACAACTGCTATAGAGATTGTAAAAATGTCTATATATTAGGGTTTTGCTCTCTCTTGGTTAAGGCTAAAGTTTTTAAGAAAGTAGGTATTTGATACCTTTTCATCACGACTTCCACGCATCATCTGTGCACCTTTACCGATACGTAAAATCTCGATTTCATGCTGTGAGTCGTACAACGATTTGGACACTGCATACACATTTGCAAGTACATCAATATAATAATTATACAGCTTTTCCACAGTAAGTGGGATACATATGACAGTCACCTTTTCAATAAGGTGTCTGTTGATAATCTGGCTACATTATCAAGGTATGTGTAATTGCATAAAGTGCTTAGTCAATTAGCAATTGTAAGAATAGGCAAAATAAAAATTGAACGAATCCCACAGATCAGATCAATTTTACGACGATATGTTCACACAAACTTAATATCTTGCAATAGTAATTGAAAATACAACCAAGAAAATATTTACCCTTATGTCCGTTATAAAATACATATGTATTAAAAAAAAAAGATATTAAATAAAAACAAATTGAATGATGAGATAAATTCATGGTCGTCACTTTAAAACCCCGGGAAACAAATTAACTTTATGAATTTAAAGGAAACAGTGGGAAGAATACAGCGGAGTGTTTATTACCTCTTACGTACGACCGAGAAGTCAAGGATTTAGTTTTTCTCTATAAAATCTTGTATGGACACGTTAATTGTAATTATGATTGTCTAAATTATGTCAGCCTCGGTCGTCATACTAGACGTTCAAATCTATCAACTCATGGAATCAAATATTTAGAAATACCTCCGTGTAAAACCTCTACTTATCAGGCCTTTTTCAATCCTTTTCCTTTTTTCAATCGTAGCATAAAACTATGGAATATAATCTGTAAATTAGCTAAAACGGAAAATTTGTTTAATGTGAAATCCTTCAAGAACTTTGTCAACTGTCTTTATAAAAACCCTCTTAGCACAGTATGTGATGTAGAAAAATCATGTACTTGGACTCTTAGCCGAAACTGTGGCTGCCATTGGCACCAATAGAACTCTACACTAAGATTTGATCGTCATTTTTAGCTGTAGTTTTTTTTTTTCTTATAAATTCTTTATTATTTGTGGGTTGTGCCAGAAGCATGGGACGGTATATGTCCCGTTTTGCACACACCCTTTTGACCATTTTGTTCTCTTTTTTTTTTCTGATATTGTTATACAATTTATGTTGTCAATATGGTCAATAAAGCTGTTCATACCCAGAAATTCTCTACAGTCAGCGGTTCGGGGTAATTTCGCGGGCTCATACAGAACGTAAGCAATGCGCATGCGCAAACAGAAAAAAAAAATGGCGTCCGGGTTGTACGAGGTCGAAAGAGTGATAAAGAAGTTAGAAAAACAAAGGGAAAGGTGAGTACAAAATCTCAATAAAACATAAACTACAAGATCTTAATTATCCTCCGAGCCATCTATAAGTATAACATTCGATTATTATCCTTTTGTAGGTTAAATATTTGCTATTATGGAAGGGTTATAGCGCTTATGAATGCTCGTGGATAGATAAAAAAACATTTAACATCTGATATTGTAAGGTGAGTAGTACTGATACCCGATTTAAGACAGATGCATCTGTTGTGGTTCAAATTTTTATAACTCCAATTACAAATAAATCGAAACATCTTTTAACAGACAATTCAACAACCCACCAGTCCCACTGGAAAGACTCATACAGAATGTAGATGCCCTTATCACCATCGCTTTTCAACATGACTGTTTCCGAAAGATATATAATGGAAAAGGCAACATATCTCGAGATAAAAAAGCAGTTATGTTAGAGAAAGAAGATTTCAGTAACTGTTTGGACTATTTTCCTCAGTATTGGAGTCAGTGTCTAGATAAGAATGGGGATGGAGTCGAGATCAAATTTCCTATCCGACGTAAATTGCTTTTATCATGGTCTCCCAAAGTTATTACTGGTCAAAATGGTGTTCTTACTGAATTACCAAGAATGCCTGTTGAAAAATTAATTATAGATTTCTTGAGGCAACTACTTTCTGTTTTAAACAACAAATCATAAATGTAGCCATACTAGTAAGCGTTAAGACTGATGTTTAAATGCATGTAATTGTGTTTGCATTATTACAATATTTACATGTTAATCATAATAGCATAACAGACTGTTATTTGCTGGTTTTAAGTTTTATTTAGTTTATGAACAAAATATTCAACAGCTAGTGCATGGACATCATATACTGTATGTTGATAAGAGATTATTACTATAATTTTCAATAAAAAATGTTGAACGAATTAAACTGAAATTCAATCTAAATGCTTCTTTTCATACTGGTCACATGTTTGAGCTTTCATAGACTGTTTACTTCACTCTATCAATTACATATGTTTCTTGAGCAGTATGATTAGTTCCTTTTTTGTTTTCTTTTGGTATCCTTTTACTTTTCGTTGTTTAAGCTCATTTTTTATTTGTACTACAGTCATTGCTTGTAAATTTACATTATTGTTCAACTCGTTGTTGCTTACTGTAGGTTGATTGCTTTCAACTTCAACTGTAGGTTGATTACTTTGCATATCACTGCTTATTGGTTCTTGCTTACGAGCACGTTTTTCGAAGATAGTATTTTGCCAATAGCTTGCCTTGTGCTTAGTATATTTTCTTGGATCCCTTTGTACGTGTTTAAGAGCCCATTGTCGTGCTTCATGTTTCAAAATGTCTGCTGGAGAGTCAAAGTGTGATTTTCTCAAGACAATTGACCTTGCTACATCATTATTTTTTTCAACGCCTTGACCAGTGAAAATTTTTACATTTTTGTATTTGCTTAAAAACCAAGGAACATGGGCCACCATGATGTGCATATATGGGGTTACTCGGCTACGTTCATATCCTTCTCTCTTTCCGTTGAGTGATGTGAAAAGATTTACCCAGTCTTTCGCCTTAAGCCAGAAATTAGATGGAGTAATATCAGGGTTCCAGTCACTAATAAATGAGTACACCGAGTAAAAATATTTCCGAAGCTTTACAATTACATGAGCAGTATCAGGCTTTAGGCATTGTGAAAGCTTATCTGGTAGTTTCTGTAGTAAGGTCTTTTTCTCACTTCCCATTAGACTTGTCCAATCGTAAGTTCCACTCATCGAACCATCAGCGTTCTTTTTTCCCATACTGAGAAAGAAACTCCACAGGACCTTTATAATAATAAAAAAATAATAATAAGTTTTAGATATTTTCAATTATGTATAAATTTGTACATGTTTATATTTAAATAAAGCTATCATTTAGAAAAAAATATTATAAGTATTATTATCAAAATCAGTTAAAATGTAAATGTAAAATTAATATGTTTATTTTATTTTATTTATTTTTTCTTTATATTAAAATTGTAAACATAAGTTTCATTGTAATGACTTAATAAATGATTTGGTCTGAATTGCTTATTGTAAGATATCACAGTAACATTGTCATTTATATGAGGACAGCTTTAAATTGCAAACTATTCAAAGTGTTGAGCAGTGATTTACTCAGAAAATATATAGTATGCTCTAAAATTGAACATTTGAACTTTAAGGAATAAACAGGTTCCCATTTAAATCTGTACATTCCCATTTAAATCTGTACTTATGCAAATTTTGTTGGTGTGTGCTAAACACACAGATCATCCAAGCAGAGAAGCTCACTTCAGAAATTATATACTCTGATTGGTTGATCTGTGTGTTTAGCACACATCAACACAATTTGCATAAGTACAGATTTAAATGGGAAAGTACAGATTTAAATGGGAACCTGTTAATAAGTAATTTCATTAATTCAATATGCATGTAACAAAGTTTGTTATTAATTATAAGTTCAGTACCTTATAACTTCAATAAGTTTCTGTAAATGAACACCCTTCTTTTCTCCTCTTACTCTATCAAATTCATCTTCTTTGTCCCAATCCAGCATCTCTAAAACTATGTTTTTTGTCATTACATCAGTCACTCTAAGCATTAAGTGTAGTTCATCTACCACAACATGGTCAAGTTCAATGTTCAACAGGGGTTCATTGCAACAGCTGTAGTCATTCTTCTTAAACATTTCTTTTATCTCTTTAATTTGCAAACAGGTTCAGAATTGTAGTATTCATAGGGTTTATCAACCTCCCACCTGTTACATTTATGTGTTTTACACCACACACAAGCATAGTTGGAGGTGGCACCTTTAAGGCCAAGTATCATAAGGATAAACTTATAATCCCCACCAAGGAAATATTCTGTTTTTACTTGTGTGTTCCCAATATCCATTGTTCCTCTGTTAATTAGGCCATTGATTTCTGTGAAAACTTCCCCGAAGCATTCTTTCAAAGTCAAATAGTCTTCACTCCCATTTACAACTGCAACTGTCCTGTTTCCTTTTGATGACATAACTGATTCTCCAGTCTGTAGTACAGAAAATGATAGTAAAACATAATTTGAATTCCTAGTCATTCTTGCCCCATCACCACTAACTTTTATTTGAATTTTGTCCTTAGCAGGATCAAAATCTTTTTGTAAAAGAAGGGATTCTTTGACATATTGTATCATTATTTCCTCCACAGAGTGAACTTTTGCCCCAAGGTAACTTCCAGGTAGCTTTTCAATATGGCAGAGTTTATCTAAACCATCTTTAATTTGCTTTATGAGATATGTTCTTGGTAATGCTTTATCCATCATTGATAGCTCATGATAAAAACACTCGCCAACACAAAATTTGTCAAGAAGATATAATATTTCTTCAATGTTTTTTCTTTCATTGTCACTGAGAGTACTGTACTTTGATTTATTTGTCCCAGTGTTTTCAGTCTGACATTCACAATTTGATAATTTCAAGACATGTTTTATGTTAGTGCTGGATTCTTTAACATGTAGTGATTGTATTTCAAGCCCAAAGGACTTACTGAACCACAATGCAACCTCAGCTCTAGACATAAATGACTTAATTGACCTATACTTGTTTTTACTCTCAGAGACTGTTTGTCCTTGGTACTCCTTTGGCATATTGAGCTGTTTTTCAATGTTTTTGACATATGTCTCAAGTTCATTGTTAGTTTCTACCAAGTTGCTGATAATATTCTCTTTTTCTGATAATGCTCTTTCCATTCTATTCATTGAATAAAGTTTCTTTTTCTTTTTCAAGGTCTTCATAACGCTTGCGCCAATCCTCAATCTCCTCTTGTAATCCTCTTTTCTCTATTTCAAACTCTTCATTGATTCTGCTTATCTCAGCTTCAAGCTCAGTGACTGGTTTGTTTTGTCCCTCAAATATATGAAATGTTTTAACTCTATCATTTAGCTTCTTCTGAGCCCCCCCCCTCTTGTCTGTTTATAAATTTGGACAACAGAGCCAGAAATCTTTGCTAAGTTAGCATTTATGTCTGCCCGTACAGTATCATTGTCAGTAAATACAAATAGTCCACCGGGTATAGTGGCCTCGAGAAGGTTGATGTAGCTTGTTGTGTTTGTGTAATTAACTATTTTATGCCATTCTCTTAGCACAGGATATGGTATTTTTACAGCAAAAAGAGGCTTGTTATTTGACTTGCATGCATACCTTAGTTCAGGCTCAGACAACTGTAATTTTTCTTTAAATTTTGATATCGTTCAGGCGTCTATTACATCTGACATTTTGTTTTTAATTTTGAAATTTGTAATTCGCGCACAATAACCCCGCGAATTTTTCACCATAGGAACCCCAAAAGATTTTAGGCGAGGCTACTAAGCTTTAAACACGAAAACATGGCCGATCAAGTCGTGCAAATCGATTCTCTACGTTTCAAATGTAAAATATATCGACTTGAACTGTAAGTTTTACGCCTTGTGAGAAAACAATGCAAAATTTCTCTAAAAGGGATTGAGACACTTGAAATGAAGAGTAGTTATCGTTTCTTGGCAAAAAATCGCGTTTATTGATGTGGTTTCAAGAGTAGATTGGTCTACATGAAAGGAATTCTCAACAGTAAATGTTCTTATCTGTGGCACCACGAAGAGGCAATGATGTTCAAGAACGCTATGGCGGCCTACAGCTATATTGGTGTCTTTTAAAACTGATTTTTGAACAACTTTGAACTTGAAAATACCATATTTTATATCGCAATATCAATGTCAATACATCGATGTACAATTTACGATTTGTGGACTTCAAAAGTTTGAAAGTTAAAGCGTTGTTTTAAGGACTTTATTATCACCAAGTGACAGTGGTTTCTAAAGAACTCTATGGCGGCTTATGGCTATATCGGACTCTTTTTCATAACTTTGGACTTCAAATTAACTTTTATTCTATCGCCATACGAAAGTTAAAACGTCAATCTACTGTTTACGATTCGTGGAAAAAGTGGAACATCGATAACAAAAGAAATATTTCAAGAATAAATAAAAGGTACATACATTTCTTTGTAATTTTTGTGTCTATTTCTGAATGAAACTAACTCGGCCAAATGGTCAATGCGCATGCGCGGCGCCATGCTGTATTAGATTTCTGGAAATGTAAAATAAAATGAAATAAAAAATAAAATAACTTTAAATCTCCACATTTCTAATAATAATATTGAGTGAATATCTTTCCGGTAGTAATCGTACGACTCGCTCCATGACGCCAGTAGGAATCCTACAGCAATAGCCAATGAGAGAGCTGTAAATCATTTCACAAAAAGGTGTCGTGAATAAATTAAAACATTTTTACCATCACATTCTGAACACACTTTATAAATGCTACAAAATTATGCCGAAACGAAAGACTAATTATAAAGGCCGAAGCCCAAACGTTACTGCTTTCGAGCAAAAGGGGGGGGGGGAGGGAAGAAGACTTATCAACATTTTTACCGGGAAACCTCGTCGCGGGACAATCTCTAACCGCAAGAAACCAAGGCAAAGCTTTGGATGAGCGAACTTTGCGTCTTTACGAGACAAGGCTCATTCATCTCGAGAAGTTCGCCGCCGAGCAAGGGGATCAAGCAGTCCTCTTCGGAGAAGACAAAAAGCCGTTCATGGCTGTAACAATCATGACCTTTTTGCGTAAGTATAACCTAATTGATTGTAGATCTTAGAATAGTTTCATCTTTGCTCTTTGACATCTTTGTCTTTGATCACTCTACTATGACCATATACTGTACGGGATACTGTAAACCTTCATTCGAGAAGCGTGGCATGTAATTCAGAGAACAAAAAGAGAAAGTTTAACTAGATATTTAAGTAAGTGACTTTCAATTCTGGAAACACTTTAAGATCTTTAAAGAGGTAGCTAATTTTAGTTTTAAAACAATGAGTTGATGGTCGGGACGGCGTGGCACGCCGAAACTCAATGTAAGCACTTTATCAACACGCTCAGTGAAAATATTCCACGAACAACAATTCTTTCTTTATATCAGTGTTATATGTTTTCTATATTTTATATCATAAATACCTCTTAATTAACAATAATGAGGCTTTAGCTAAAATTATGTTATTTTAATGAAAATAATGGTTTGCCGGTAATGCCGAAGTATTTTGACATTTTTATAATACCGACGGGCAGTTGCTTCTCGCAACAAAACTGACCCTAATATAATATAGTAGCTCACGCTAATAAAACTATCAATAAAATGAAATACCAATAGTGAGCAACTAACTGTACATCTCAAGATAAAAATTGAAAAGTATACGCCGACATAAACACGTTACAATAGTCCACTTGACGCGATCTATGGACTCGTTCAACTCAGTTTGTGGACGGGACTTCTTGTCCATCTTATTCGCGACAACGCAAAATGTGGATTCAAACATGCATAGTATAGTCCATCATAGTTAAGTCCATGGTATACAAGTCCATATTTTGAGTTGACGCGTTCAACTCAGTTTGTGGACAGGAAACAATTTTGTTTATTAACAATGGTTCCCACAAACAACAACTTATTGGAATTATTTTTAATTTGTTTCTGTATTGAATTTTAGAAAAAAAATGCGAACGAAAAGGGAAGAAGATGGGTTCCCTTACATGCGAAGGGCTCAAACCGCCAGTAATCAATGGCTATAAATCGGCATTCCGATATTGGTTTAATGCGTTTGGCCATTCTGCCCCTTATGCCGAGGAAGTAGTAAAGGACGACGATGGGAAAATATTGTCAATCATTCCAAGCGGAAACCCTATGATGTCTCCTGGTTAGTTTTGAAAGCACGATTTTCATTCATTAATTTTGTTCCCTTACAATATATAATCAATATTTTTCTGTTTATAGAAGTCAAACAACTTATCAAGCAATTGATAAAAAGGGCGAAGCGTCCTTCAAAAAAGGACACTCAAAGGGGTCGACAAGCATAAGAGCCAAAGAAAGCTCCTCCTTTCTTGGTTGACGACCTCTTAAGAATGAGGAACTACTGTTTAATGACTATAGAGGTAATTATTAAAAGGTTGGAAGTTGGCAGACCAATTAAAAAAAGGCACAAACGATTAGTATAAAGTGCTTTAACCAGAATCCCTCATTTTATTAACCACAATGCCTCATTCTATTCGAAAACAAAATGGCGGACGTAAGCGTCTCACGGATAAAACATATAACTTCTATTGCCACTAGCGTAATTACCTGGCCATGAATTAACACCGTACTCCTATATGTTGATAAGGTAAACACACTCAACATGTCTATACTGTTCGTCGAAAATGGTCAATAAATGAATTATCGTCAGTCGTTTGAAACTAGAAAGAAATCTCTGCTCGTAGGGTATTTGAAACTTGATCATAACATTTCGTATTTTGTTCATTATTTACCATTCTTCAACATATCAAAAAATATAAGATGACGTCAAAAAAGAATTTAAATAGCATCAAAGTTATAAATTGTGAAGCTTCATACACGTTTATATTCGTTTTGTTAACACGGTGCTTGTTTCGTTGATGCATAAAATGCCTGTACAATGGTAAAAATAACATTGTAAAGTATCTTAAACATCGCACTACCACTACAACTGGCAATTTTTTTACAAAAAATAAATAAACACTTTATTTAAGGTAGCCGTACTTATTATCGTCGTGCTTTTCGTAAAAAAAAAAATAATATATATGGGCAATTCCATATGAGAGAGCAAAAATTCATCAAAATGAAAACAAATAATCTGAGGCCAACTATACTATATTTGAATAGAGTATATACCATGTAATGTTGAATTTGTGATTTATCTATTTTATATAGTCATGATTCTATTGATAATGTAAGGCACATTCAAACATATTCTGGATAACAACTGACACAGATTTAATTATTTCATATTTAACTTTCAATATAACCAGTTGTTCATTCTTACACATTTGTGTGCATTGATAAATTTATACAGCTTTCTTACTTTCTTTTATACCATGTTATTTATTTATTCTTGATTTATCTATTTTATATATTCATGATTCTATTGATTATTGTGGAGTTAATAAATTTTATTAGTCACTAAATCCTCAAACTCGTACAATGTCTATCAATTTGTAATATTTTTATGAAACAGTACCACATGAATAGTCATTGGTTAAGTATGCTCACTCTTTTTTCCACTCTACCCTAAATTTAAAAAATGCTTATCTCAAAAATCTCCTCACCCTTAATCTTCATTTGATAATTATCAACTTTAAATGCCATATTCTGCCAATTCACAATTATATATTACAATGTACTTGTTGCATGTGTTATGAGGCAGCAATGTGCTACCTATTACATATGCTAGTTTAAATACATGCTATTACGTATATATGCTTTTACACTTTTGATTTTGAATTACACGTTTCTTTAGTATTATAATTACACATCAATTGCAGATGACATATACATAACGATAAGTTAAAAAAATAGAAAAATAAGTAATGGAATACTTACAAAATAAATGTTTAAATGTTTAGGGACTAAGAGGACTATGGCTGTGGACAGTTGCAGTATTTTCTTTTGGTCTATTTCTAAGAGGAGAAGAACCCCTAAGGCTAAAAATAAAACATTTGTCATTTCCTCCGGGATTCAATGGTAAGTATATGTAATTTAATTCACTTAATTTTTAAGGCCCTTTAATTCGAGGAGCCAAATTATTTGATTTGATTTAGAATTCATTACCTTAATATTATCTAGCTTCCTTGACTTCATAATGTACATTTACACTTTTATATTGGTATATAACAACCATTCAAATATTGATCATCTCGTTTCAAATTTAATCAACATATTAATTTTACTATTCATATATTTATTCTTGTAATTAACATATTTATAATTCTACTACTCTTATACTTATTCTTGTAAATTTTATGGTATTATTAGCAGGGCCATAGTGAACACTACTGGGCAACCAGTGACTATCTTAAACCTCATTAAATAAAGACACATCATCATCATTGTGTAATTATTCAAAGTTTCAGTAAAATCAGTGATTAATTGGTATATCCATTGCCTTTTCAAGCGCAATCAGATACCATTCCACATCGGATTGAAGTAAAGATCCCATTTTCAAAAGCAGACAGGCAAGCAAAAGGTACACTTACTATTTGCAAAAAATTATAATTGTCATTGTAGCATCATTCAGTTTGTATACGATTTGTAGAATAGTGCATACTATACCACTATTTATGTTATGCACTCGCTGTCATAACTGCAGCCAGGGTGTGGGAATTTAAAAATAAATAATTTTTGAAAATATATTATTTTGTAAATAATAATAGTGCATGATCAATTCTTCGAGCACATCATAAAAATTGTCAACAGGAGTATGAGCTGCTAGCCCATGTACTATGAGGCTATCATCTCGTGGTCCACGAAGCCGAGAGCTGTTTTAGTATAAGCATATATAATCGGTCAAATAAAGAATCAACAATTCGTACAGACCTGTACTTAATTTGTGAAAGACTAGTCTGTGTCACATTCTGAATTTCTCTCTAACTGTTCGATGTAGGCAAATTGTAGACCATTAGTATAATAAAAATGGATAAGCTAATCGATCAATATGTTTATGGATTGATAATCATTTGTCAATTTTACTTCTTATTGAATTGTTTTAGGGGCTTCATTGACTCTATGGTCTAACCCTTTAGATCAAAGACTCTGTCCTGTAAGGGCTCTCCTTGCTTGGCTTATGTTAACTGGTAACTAGCATTTATTTATTTGAATAAGACATGACTTTTCTTTATGTATCTCCTAAAAACAAGTAAAAGAACAGACTTGTTTCGCTGGCCCATTGCCGACTTCTCTCTCTCTTTTTACGAGTTGCGGTGCATCAAGTCTGCGTACCATGCGGAGAGTAAGAGTAACGACTGGGTACGAGTCTGTATCTGCCAGTCGTTCCTTTTTCTCAAATTAATTAAAAATGTACCAAATGTACTGCTCTTTTAATCTTCCATTTGTTTGGTAAGTTGTTTGTCATTGAAAATTTGTTTTTATTCAAGGGATTACCAAAGGACTCATCTTTCCTCGTATTGCACGAAATAATGTTAAACTGAGCGCATCCAAGGGATGTTTCCAAGGATGTTTTCAAGGGGTGTTTCCTCATACAGGAAAACATTTGCCAAAGTAAGTATATAGCCTGTATTTAAGTTATTTTTTATAATAAAAAGGGGTTTCGGTAAGCATTCCGGGAGTATGCCAATTCGGGAAGAAACGAAAACAATAGATTTATTATTACATTTATATAGTAGCAAGGCCTCACTCAATCACTCATTTAATTCTACAATTATGCTACTAAAGGACAACTTCAGAAGATAAACTTTTTTCAATTTACAAAATACATGTATATATATATATAGCTTTACAGCTATAAGTTGGGACACAACAAAAATAATTTCTAAATATATAATAACAAAATTAATAAAAGGGCTGCTCTAAAGTAAAAATGTGAGTATGTATCTGTTGGAAACAAAAATGTTCTAGTTTACTCTGAAAATGTCTACCCTGAAAGGTTATACAACAATTGTAAATGCATTGTACCAACAAGAGGTAAAATTTTTGTAGGCGGTTTGTGAAAATAGAGGTATAGATATACTTTTACTGGAAGCTTAGCATGTACAAATTAAATATCTTGTTCTTCCCGAATTGGCATAATCCCGGACTGGTTAGTCTGGCACCATCATCAGGTTCAAATGACCAAATGTATTGTTGTTTTTCATTTAACAGCCACATTGAATATTTTAGACTACAAACTGATTAGATTAACGTCAGAATAACATCGAATCAGGATTCTTTAATGTGATTAAACTGTTATTTGAATATTTAATGTTTATTTAATGTATATGAAAAATGTTTACACTTGAAAGTTAATGATACATGTTTTGCTTTTCAAAAGATGTGTAAATATCTCTTTGGAAAAGAATATACCACCCATTCGATAAGAAGGTCTGCTGCTCAATGGGCTGCACGTTGTGGTGCTGATGACAGCACTATTAAGAGGTCAGGAAGATGGTAAGTTCATTCCTTCAAATGCTTGATAAGTAAATATGCCAAACAAATCATAACTAGATCCTGGTGTCCAGGGTAAACTGGGCTACCATTGGCTGCACAACATTTGTTTTTTATGTACCAGGATTCCTGTGTTGCCTTCCTGGGGGAGGGGATGGGGTGAAATGTTAACACTTTGTAACACAACCATCCCGGTTCATAGAAATAGATGTTGAGCAGATTCAAACAAGCAAAAAAACACAAATTGCCTCAATTACTGTCCATCTTTATTTTCATGAATTATTTCTCAAAAGTTCCTTGATAATAATGTTTCTGAGACTTACTTTTCATTTATAAATAAGAACATGATGAAATTTGGGATAGACTCCAGCCCCTTTTCAGGACTTTCTTAAATATTTGTTTTCAATTGATCAATACATTTATGGCATTTGGCATAGCCCTTTATACATATGAAAGTGTTGACTAAAGTGGCATCTATAGGATTTCCTTTTTGTGAACTGGGAAAATTGTATTTTATGCACTGGTCACCAATCAAATAAAACACACATGGCAATAATATTTTAGCAAAACATAATTTGAAAGTTATGACACTTTCAATGATATAAAAACTACTGAAATGAGCTATGTTGGGTGTAACAAACAAAATAAAGTAATTGTCAAAAAAATTTGTCATGTGATGATTTTTTTTAGTTTCAATAGAAAACAATAGAATTAATATAAAATAGTACAAATTAGTATTACTAATATTTCATGAATATATTTTTTGTACTCTATATTTAGATTCACAAAACTGGAAATAAGTATACCATACTATTTTTATTTTATTTGCCATATCATATTAATCATTACAGACCAATTTTACATTGAAGGAGGAACAGAAACAAAATATTCTTAATTAGTTTTTATTGTTAGATCAACCAAAATGGCTGCAGTGTCTTTACCATAAATTTGATGAAATTGAATTAAATACTGCTTCATACTTTGCATCATTTTTATTTTGCAGGAAGTCTGACAGTTTTGAGTTATACACTCAAGACGCACGTGCAGAGATGATCAAGATGCACCATGACAACAAACCAGCTCTGGACCATAAGAAATGGATGTTCAAGCCATTAAGATGACTGCAGACATTTTAACTTAGATAACTTAAAGTGCCTACCTATATCACCCACACAGTTTTTAGCTAAAAGTACTCTTAAATATAGGACATTTAAGTTGAGCAGTGAAAAATTTCCAGAAAAAATATTTTTGTACCCGATTATTAACATGGACTGTTGTCAAAAATCGAAATTCTGCTGTGAGGTCATTGTAGGAACACAAACGGCAATCTCTGTCTAAATAAATGGTGTTCCTATCATGACGTCATAAACTCGGACAGGGTCTTCAGATACTGAAATTTGTAAGCTCATAAAAAATCAATGGAAAATGAAAACTCCATTTTTTTCAACGCAAAGAAGCTTTAACTGATATATAGATTTAGGTGATATAGGCACTTTAACTATTACTATTACTTACAACAAAAATCTGTCTTTTACATTTATTAAAAATTTATGGAAATGGTTAGGAAAGCCATTTGTTGTATGTGTTTGTAATTTTTTTTTTTTTTTCAACCTTGACTGTGCACAATCTTTTGTTTCACTGTTGCTTTGGCCAAACGTACATCTGAGTGAACAGACCAAAAATTATTTTGGCTGTTGTTTCAAAATACTCAAATATTTAGAACAAATATTACAATATTCTTTACAATAAATATATAAAAAAAAAAAATATATATATATAGAAAAAGTTTATGTTTACTCATATTGAAATTTTGATTGGCCATAAAGAAAAAATTGTGCACAGTTAAGACCGGTTCAACTTTGAAATGCAAACCAAGACATAAAAAATTTCCTAGCCGGTCCCCTCTACAAACTATGGAAAATTGAGGTATAGTTTCTGTTCACACTCTTAAATTCATAAGAATCTTGTACTAAAAGATTCAATGATTGTTTTATCTATCTAAGTGTGCCCAGTTAGAGTATGCTACTTAATAAACATATTAGGCATAACTGTAACATTATCCTCTCATTTACAGAAAATTAGATAGCTTGGAGTTAAATACATACAGGATGCTCTAGCTGAGTTAATAAAACTGCAGTATGACAACAAGCCAGTCAGTGACCACAAAAAGTGGTTCAATCATTACAATAACTTTTCATATCCTGCAAATTAATTTTCAAATCAAAGACCAGAAAACATTATTGATTTAAATTTGTCCATTATTTTCCAAACTTGTTTTTCTATCGATAATTAATCAGTGAAGTGTGATTAAACAAAACGAGGTATATGATACATCAATTTGCATAAAGTATGAATGCATCACTTCAAAATTGCAAAAATGTAAACCTGATTTAGTAGAGTACATTTTTCAATAAATCCTGTTATGACTTTTCACACTCAAAATTTTGTTGTTATCATTAAATTTCAACATGTACAAATCATTTCACCATAGTTCAATATTGAAGCCAAATATTTTAACATTTCACTTTTCAACATTGATTAGTAAATGTAAATTCATGCATGTAAATTCAGTTAAGTTCAATATTGAACACTAGTAGCTGACACCACAAACAAAACAAAAATCATAATGAATTTTGGTCTTTAAAGTAGATGAAGAATAAATTGCGACAAGATTTTACTGCAATGTTATCATTTCTGCAAACTCACACAATCAAATGTGACTTGGTATTTTGACTTCTAAAATTCCTGAATACAGATAACCAATCATGATAACAATACGACTATTTGGGTAAGCAGAAATTGGAAGTTGCAGTAAATATATGATTAAAAAATATATACAGTCAATTCAAAAAACATTGTCGTCAATAGACTTCAAGTCTACGTGACTAGACCGAAAGGTAGCATGGGTAGAAATCACTGAAGAGGATAAATACACAGTATTTAATGCAATATGACGCTCAATGAGTGAGCGTGATATTATATCTATTGCATTAGATACTGTGCTTTTATCCGCTTAGGTGATTTCTACCCATGCTACCTTTCGGTCTAGTCGAGTAGAGCTGAAGCCTATTGACGACAATGATTTTGAATTGACTGTATTTTTTTGAAATTCTTGAAAGATTCAATTTTGTATTTACATGATCATTTACAAATTAATAAACTGACTGTAAAATGGACCCCAAGCAGAGTGACATCTTTTATTGTGTTTCCATGAGTACCTGAAAATGAAAATAACAAAATCCATAAATTTTCAAATATTGATCACTTAGAATTTAACTGAGTGTATTCATGACAGCAGATGAGCTCTAGCTGAGTTGATCGCCTTCCCTGAAAAGAATTATGGGTCACTATTTTTAGTTAGCAATTTTTGAGCTTTTTCCAAGTATACAAATGTAGACTTGTTGATTGAAATATAATCCCACCATGAGTTTGACTAGTGTTTACGATTAATTCAAAGAAAGAAAAAATTAAATTCTCAGAATAATGGGAAATGCTAATCAAAATATTGTGTTTAAACCTTGTGTTTATTCTGAAAGTCAACTAAGCTGGAACATCAAAGGTAATATATAAACCCTTTCTTTAGAAGTGGTCCTCAAAATATCACATTTGCCCTCAAAGTTCATTTCTCACTACTAACTTTTGAAAATACGTTACAAAATATATTCCTATTAGAGAATTACTTATTGATTCATTTTTTTTCGCGAGCTAAGTTGCAACGGAAATCGCTAGTGTGACATGGTATCGTGCAACTTGTGTCATACTTTTTCGTGCAACTTGTCTCGCGAACGTTTTCGTAGATATATAATGAATGAAATTCATTGTTGATTGTGGTTTTGAAAGAGTAAATGAGACCACAAAAACTATGTCACTATCCTAAATATATTATCTTACCGCAATGGTTTTCATTCTTAAAATAATAAGGGGTTCATCTTGGCCTGCAGCTTCTCAGACGCATACGTGGCACACTCTCCTCTATCTCCACGTGTTCCTCCTCGTTGTCTTGGTATTCTTCCGTACGCGTCTTTTTGCTTTGAGCGCGTCCATGAATTTGTTCGAAATCTTTGATGGCCATTGCCGTTTGGAGCTCTGGCGGCAAACTGTGCCCCAATTCTTCACGACATTCGGGACATGGAGAACCACAACGGCAGCATAGCGGTAAACTCTCACTGAACAATGGAGTGCACAAGTATGATCTTTGCACCTTCGACTTGGGGAAAACAGGCTGCTTGCGCCTCCACTGATCTTGGCACCACTCTCCTAATTCTTTGGTTGCTTTACAGCCTGGTGCCCATCCTCCTGTTGCTTGCTTGATATCTTCACTTTCCATTTTTGGCATCAGGTGGTCAAATGTTGGCGTCGTTAGTAGCTTACACATGATGTTCGCCACTTTCATCTGCATTTCAAAGGACAGCACTGGTTTCCCGTCAGCTAGTTTCTTTGACTTGTCCGTCCTTTTTATCCCGTCTTTTGTGTACTGGACAAGAATGCAGAATTGCCAAATGGCAATATCATATAAAGGTCTTAGAAAGGACAGTTTCCCTGAAGGCATGATTTTTACAAAGACCTGTAGCAATAACGACTAACAGTTGTAACAGAACGGAATGAGGAAACCGCTGACCCTAATTACTGGCCGGGACTGACTGGGGGCCACTCTCTTGGTATATTCATCATGGCGTCGTCCACGGGTTCTGGTACTACGAAAAGCAAACGATCAAAGGTCTCACCAGCAATAATGGAACTGCTAGATATCGCCATCTTTCAATTTGCTTCTCTGAGCGGGCTCAGGCTTAGCCATAAGTTACGTGGAGACCCTGTTTTAGAGGGAGTCAGTGCCGTGTTTGCACAGCTGATTTCATGTTCAAAAGCGGCTGTGAAAAGTGAACTGGAATCGAACGCCTCCAGGTTGGGAAACTGGAAGCCTGGCCTGGAGGCAACCAAGGAACTTAAGATACTGATTACAGGCCAAATCAGGCAAAAAAAAAAACTTCTCCATACGAGAATATGTGGAACCAGCGATTCCCCCAGCTTTAGTCCTCGAGGAAAGCTACTTCGATGAACATACCGACAGAGTTGTCGTAAAGGCACGCCATTCGCGTTGCTGGCGCTGTAAAGAGATTTGCCGCTTTTGCCGAAACAAAGTTGGATTGTCAGAGGGCTTCTACCCAGAGTAAGTGTTATCGCGGTTCAATAGTTATTTAAAGATAGACGCCATGATAGTGAGGAAGTGAGCAACAAATGTAGACACAGGGAGCCCAAGCTATGTTTTTACCCACTTGGTGCTCACTATTCCTTTGTTATAATCTCACAATGCATTACCGAAAGTCTAGAGCTAGTGCCTGCACATGTATTGTGTGCATATTTGGCTTTTGAGGGGCAAAAAACTTCATCGGTTTCCGGTAGTGTCTAGATATCAGCGCGCCGAGATCACAACTTCCATACTGATACTCAAAAGTTCTGATTGGACAATTTTGTTTATTTGACACCTCATTTGCAAATGACTGAAATCTAAACTCAAACAACACTTCTACAGTTATATTTATTCAAAAATAATGATTTCATATAGCACATTAAAGACGAAAATGAGACATTAAAGCTAATTATTGCAATCTTATGTCGAGATTTGAGAAGGACTTCTGCATCGTTGTGCCCTAGTCAGGAACAAGCTGAAAAATAATTGACTGAACTTGCATCTTTTTCATTAGAAAAGCTAAATAAAGCATTTGACTGGCTTTCAGTTAGTGAATTAATCGAGAATATCGAAGAAACTTCACCAACGGCATCACCATACCTAGTTTTTCATGTTTATCAGCGTTGCTGCTGCTAACTCGTGTATTGCGTGATGTTAATGAGGTGTCAATTCAAAACGTCATCAGTATGGAATCTTTGATCTTGGCGCGCAGACCCTTCTTTTTACAAATAGAAGAAGAGGTTGTATAGAAGAGAGGGAATTTAACCACATGACTTACACATATTTTCTCCTTTTCAGTCTGATGGCTCCTCTACTAGAGGCAGTTTGTGATGAAAGTGAAGGGGAAATTGATGAAGAGGAAAGGGACAAAGAGGAAATGGAGGAAGAGGAAATGGAAGAAGAGGAAATGGATGAAGAGTTAATGGATGAAGAGGAATCATTAGTAGATGAAGAAGAAGAGGCATCTTTGTATGATGATTTCAAGAATCAGCGTGACTTTGAAGATGAAGATGACAGTGGAACTGAAGAGGAAAATGATAGCGAAGAGCAAAGAAGTGAAGAGGAAGATATAGAAGAGTAAATCAGCCATATTTGAACTTATTTATTTTGAATTTATATCAGCATTTACTGTTGGATTGCCCCCAAAAAGAAAGTCTGTGCAATATACATATATTTTGACATTCTTAATCAAACCATATTTAGAGGGGAATGGTTAGGAAACCTATTGTTATATGTCTTTGTTCGCCTTTTTTCAATCATGAGAGTGCACAATCTTTTGTTTTACCATTGTTTTACCCTCACTGGCTACGGCTGAATGACTGGATCCAAGCGTTTCTTCTTATAGATAATGTTATATTCTAAACAATAATACAATAGAGAAAGCCGTTTCTAAAGAGAATAGAACAAAGATTGTGCACAGTTATGACCGGTCCAGCATCAAAAGCAAACAAAGACATATAACAGTAGGCTTCCTAACCATTCTCCTCTATTAACTATGATCAAACATGTATACATTGATGCTGTTTTTGAGGCATTGATGGGATACAAGTGTTAAAAGGACAGAATAATTTTTAGGAATCTATAAATCTCAGGTTATAAAGTAAAACCCCACATGTATTTTTCAAGTTAGCCTAAAAAAGTTATTATATAAATGGGAAATAAGGCTATTTAGATAAAAATGTGTTTTTTTCCTGGAAGACTACTGGTGCAGCCTACCATTTACAGTAAAACTATGAAAACCACAAACACCTAAAATATGTCTGGAATGTTTATTATCTTACGGGAGATGGTTTCATACGAGGGTGGTTGTTCAAAGAGAGTAAACACAAAAACAACAACAATCATGTTTATTCGGTACCATAAGCATCTAGACAAATCGATTAACATAATATTATGTAAATAAGTTGCTTGAATGTGATTAGTCAGAAGACGATAAAGATTCCAGACATATTATAGTTGTTCATGGTTTTCTTAGTTTCACTGTAATACAATATATGAATATAGTTATGTCTACATTACTTCTGAAATGCATTGCAACGGATAATTTCCATTGCCTGGTAGAATATGTTTTGTTTATATGTAATTTCTAAGTAGTACATGTTAATTATGAAGTAAGATCCTTTTCAAACCCTTATGCGAAAAAAGGTTCTGATGTAATGGTGGTCTAAATCCAGGTTCTTATCTGTGGGGTTTTATTTATTATTGTTTTATATGTATATAGTTGTATATTGCTCTAATTTTTTTATATTTTAAAAAGCATTGAGAGTGTGCATGATGCATTGTTTTTATGAAATAAATTAATATTATTATTATAACTGTGTTTTAAAATATGAGGAACCCATCTGTATTTGATATACAAATTAATCTGCAAGCCAATTGGTATTTACATTACAAATATGAAATTGTCGTGGATGAGAAAACTAAAGTTACAGTTTATGCAAATCAAGTAAAATCTTGTTGCGGTGATTTTTCTATTGTGCTGTAATTATAAATAATGAAAATGGGCACTATTAATTAATGAAATAAAAAAACATGAGATGCTAATTAGTAGTGCCCAGGTTTATTTTAAATTGTTTGAAGAGTAAGGGTATGTATCATGTATCATGTATCATAGTAACAAAATCATATTCGGTACATGTACATATCCTAAGGATACATTTTGCATGAAAATGAATTACTGTTAGTCACTGTCTAATGTCCCTCTATATTATTATGATTTTATTGCTGCTACATGTCCCGGGATATGCTCCTGCTAAATGAACTCTGGAGTGCAAGAACCTTCAGATTATAGATTTAAAAGCGTGAATTGGCCACTCAAAATATAGTTTGAGGCCAAGATGAAATACAAAAGAAATACCTATTTTTGGAAAGTACATTACCTTCATAACTCAGTTGGTTCTGTGTTAAACAAGTTCTTATATTTTGGGGTATTTAAATGACAATTTAGAGTGTTAGGTTCTTAATTCATTAGGTTCTTATATGTGAGTTTTTTTAATGTAGTAATTTTCAAAATTATTTTAGAAATAAAGATTTATTGTTTTTAAACTTCAAATCTATATTTAACAACTCTTTCGATACCCTAAAAGATACCAAATCACCGATTTTTACCCGCGTAAGAGAGCATATCCGATGGGTCCCCCCTCCCCCCGGGTCTCCATGACAATGAGAGATTATTGCGTGAAGTTGCTTTCTATTGCATGCCTTCAATATATGTTTCCCCGACGTCTTTTATTTTGAAACCATATTTTTGCGACACTATTACCACAGTTTGCGATATCGCAATTCTCGGGACTACACTATTACCACAGTTCGCGATATCGCAATTCGCGGGACTACACTATTACCATAGTTTGCGACATCGCGAATTATGGGGGAAAACGGGCTCACCCGCGAGATCAAATCTCATATCTTATAGAATTGTATAAAGTCTACAAGAATACTACGCTTCGACAGAAACATTTCGCAGCAGCTCCATACTTTGCGATGTCGCAAAGTGTGGTACCAAACATTGCGATATCGCGAACTTTGGTTAAACACCGGGCAACCATACTTTGCGATGTTGCGAACTACGGTTTTATAGCATTACAGTATGTGTGTGCAATTCCGGACGGTTTTAAGATAAATTGCCATATCATTCGTTAAATTCATTGTTTAAGAAACATATTTTTCCTTGAGATGAGGGTCAGTTTTAGCGGTTAATAAAAATGTTATGGATATATTTGTAAAGTAGCTTGAGTGGTGCAATTCCGGACAGTTGTGTGCAAAGCCGGACACTATTAAGTAGGTTCTGTTTAATCAATTCTTTGAAGTTATTTCCTAATTTTCGAATGCTTATGATAGATTTTCTATTTCCACAGTAAAATGTGAGATTAAAGCATAAATTTGCACTCGTGCGCTGGATTCTGCAAATGAATATAAATGTCCTACTAAATGAATAGTGCATGATGATGATTAAACTATCCAAAAGATAAATTTTGCAGTTTGCAAAATCAACCTGCAGTTGAATTGTATATTTTTTTAACGACATTTTAACCTATAATTCAAAGTTACGGGTGATTGTTTATCTTGTTTATTTTATCGTCCGGGATTGCACATACCTTAGTGGATTTTAGTAGTATTTTTAAAACCGTCTCCTACACTTATTTTAAACTTATAAAAGTTCTTCTTTTCACACAAGATAACACATAGTTTGCAATTGAAAACCTACTACATATCTTGACGTTATCATTTGATTCTGTATAATAATCACCATTTTAAGTTTAACATGTAATTCAAAGCGTGTTAAAAACTGACTTATTGCGAATTTGCATATTCACAATATCGCTTTTTTTCCTCTCTGAAAATACCTCGATTGTCACAAATAAACTTCCTACACAATAGAACACATACAAATACTTAATTCTATAATGTTGTTTTCAAATTCGATCGCTTTTTTAACGCTTAAATGCCAAAGTGTCCGGATTTGTACACTGTCCGGATTTGCATACTGTACTCCAATGCCACAGTTTGCGACAGCGCGAACTGTGGTTTAAAAGTAGACAGCCACACTTTGCGATGTCGCGAACTATGGTTTCAATACCATGTCCTATAGGCCATTACTCCAAACCCACAGTTTGCGACAGCGCGAACTATGGTTTAAAAGTAGACAGCCACACTTTGCGATGTCGCGAACTATGGTTTAAAGAAGACAGCCACACTTTGCGATGTCGCGAACTATGGTTTCAATACCATGGCCTATAGGCCATTACTTCAAAGCCACAGTTTGCGACAGCGCGAACTATGGTTTAAAAGTAGACAACCACAGTTTGCGACATCGCAAACTATGGTTTAAAGAAAACAGCCACACTTTGCGATGTCGCGAACTATGGTTTCAATACCATGGCCTATAGGCCATTACTCCAAAGCCACAGTTTGCGACAGCGCGAACTATGGTTTAAAAGTAGACAGCCACACTTTGCGATGTCGCAAATTATGTTTCTCTTACAATTTCAATGAATTTTTTCTGCTATAAACAGAGTAGAATGACTTTGTTTCTTCTACGTTTGAATACAAAAACCCGTAAAATGCATTTCAACCGAAAACTGCAGTTACAATCAGACAAATAGCCAGCCAGCAGGTTCTTGGAGTTATATATGTTCCTTAACGTCACACTGGTTGCTGTTAAAAGGTAACTTACCTCAGACTCAGATTCATAATTGTCTCCTGACACCTGATTGACTAAAAGCATTTCAGAAACTTAGCTAACTTACTTTATATGAAAAACTTTAGTCCAACTCATATCCATGTTGTATACAATTTACAAATTAGATCTGAATTGCTCGTATAATATCTGAGTACTGTGAACTAAGCATAATTTTCGTCATTTTTAGTTCAATAACATGCATGTGCGATATATTATGGTTTTATTCAAAATTGAATTAAACGTTCCCAGGACTGTATAATCTTATTTTCCATGGTTATGGAATTTTCTATGCAGTAAACACTCGCAAATAAAAACCTTTATTCTTAAGTCTGGCAAAAACGGTCCTTCCATTAAGGGGTAGTTTTTGATAATTTAGGCAAAATAGGTACTTAATGAAGTTCTTAATTGTTATAAAAGAGAATATGTAATATTTTATGATTAGAATAAATGTCTATTGTTTTCTAGTGCTATTACAACAATGTATTTAACACTAGACCTATATATACTATGGTGCTGCTTATACTGTTTTATGGACTTCCTCTATTACAGCTTGGAATTTTCTTGTAAATTTGCAATACACTGTGTCAAAGTAAAACTCTTGGGTTTATCCCGCTGTAATTTGACTGTAACTCGCATGTAAGAACCTGCTTGGCTTAACAGGTTGTTATACAAAAAATAATAAATAACAATCCATATATTAGCAATTTTAATATACATAATAATATTGATACATTGGGTATGAACAGTAACAAAGACTTAAGACAAGAAATATATACACAAAGCGAATATCTATAAAATATTCATAATTTATATAACTTGTATAAATGCATTTAAACAATACAAAATTCCAATACTAAGTTCTAAAGTACATTGGAAATATATAAATATAAATGATTATTGTTTAATATCCAGTTTTTTGATAATCTATATATAGTTTAAATATTATTTAAACTCACAATTTTACAAAAATGATTTTATAAAGAAAATAGAATTAATTCAATAATGTTTTGATAACATGTTATTTTGTAAATATACTTTGCGAACAATAACAACAACAATTATAACATATACAAGTAGAATTGCGCGCTCTGATTGGCCTATTTTTTATTGACAAGAAATAGATATCCCATAGAGATATCCCATAGAAATTTAATGTGAGGCGTTCACTAATGTTAGTGCAAAAACTCCAACTTAGACAAAACATTAAAACTGAAAGGTGCAATATGATTGGTTGATTATCAATTTATCTCAAGTTGTTCCGGTTGGAGTTTCTGCACTGTAATTAGAAATTTGAACCGATTTTGAATATTTCTTCAAGGATCTTGAAGGAGTAGGTTTAAAAACTGGGTTGGAGTTTTTTAATAAATGAGAGAGTGTTTTGTCAGGTATAAAGATGCTTGCCTACAGCTCACATCTTTATACCTGATAAAACACTCTCTCTTTTTGTAAATAGTGCATAATTATTATTTATTTATAATGCCCTCCCTTCTGACGACAGTGCAAACAATAAAATCGGGGAACCACTAACAATACTAATTCATTACTGATGTCTTTGGTCTCCACATGCATATTGCACTACATAACATTTAATTAGCACATTCGTATGCCTTTAGTGTTTGCACTCCAAGAGTTTGAACTCTGTATGATTATTATTTTGGACAAAAAGGGGCTGTTTATATAAAATTGAGCTGTCCCTGCTAGCCGGGATAACTCTATTGTTTTATATTCCCTGGGGGACTGAAAACAATAGAGTTATCCTGGATAGTAGGGACACCTCGCCTTCATATAAACAGCCCCTAAGACTTGTCATAGTTGGAATTCTGTATAAATATTATTTAATGTCCTTTGGACGATAAAATTTTATATAATTTTCCAGGTTTAACCTCTTTGTAGACTTTATAGACTTGGTCCTCTTTGAAACAGCATTCTTGGAATGTGTTGTATACTTTTTTTCTTTGATTAAATATAGAAGAGTGGCTGGTTTTACCAGGTCTTCTCATCTTTGGAGTCCAGGTTTTTAAAGGTGGACAATCCTTTCCTCCATGCTCCCAGATGTCTTTGATTTGTTGAAGACTATCAACATTACGTGGAATATGGAGGCTTAATAGCCACTCTTGGATATTGGAGTGACCAGCTCCATATTCCCTATAAACTTGGACGGTCTGCGCATCAATTTGTCGATTTGGTGATGATGCCAGTGGAACAGATGCTGGTGGCATTGACAGTGGTATGGATGTTGGTGGCAGTTGAACAGATGATAATGGCTGTGGTATGGATGTTGATGGCTGTAGTATGGACATTGGTGGAAGTGGTACAGATGATAGTGGCTGTGGTATGGATGTTGATGACAGTGGAACAGATGATAGTGGCTGTGGTATGGATGTTGGTGGCAGTTGAACATATGTTGATGGCAGTGCCATGGATGGTTGTGGCAGTGGAACAGATGGTAGCGGCTGTGATATGGATGTTGGTGGCAGTGGAACAGATGTTGATGACAGTGCCATGGATGGTTGTGGCAGTGGAACAGATGATAGTGGCTGTGGTATGGATGTTGATGGCAGTGACATGGATGGTTGTGGCAGTGCAACAGATGATAGTGGCTGTGGTATGGATGTTGATGGCAGTGCTATGGATGGTTGTGGCAGTGGAACAGATGATGGCTGTGGTATGGTTGTTAGTGGCTGTGGTATGGATGTTGACGTATTTTGGAACATGCTGAGAAATAATGATGACCAATGAGCAATTTGCCTAGCTACATGTTGTGTGTCAGCTGCATTTGTGTTGTCAGGTAATGTAGGTATGTGGGTAGTGAAGTGCTGAAGCTTTGATGATATATTGTGAAGTGCGGCTAAAATGTCTTGTTGTATAGGTGACTGTGTGGATGATGTAGAAGGCAGAATTGGCTCTTGTGAAGGAGTGTGAGAATGTGGCGGAATGATGACTGAGGTCATGGCATCATAGAATGTCCTAGACAACTCTGGTGCTGTCAGAGGTTCCTTATTCATTTCTGTGACCACTTTTTTTATGTCTTCTCTTTGATAGATTGTTTTTAAGTAATTTGTAAAAGTACACTCCTATAAAAAAAAAATAGTATATCATTATAATATAAACAAGACATTTTGAAAAGACTGAAAAATAATCTAAATTTAACTAAAAAAAATTAAAAATACCTATTTGTAAATAAAAAATCTAAAAATACCTAAATATAAAGAATATTAGTTTACAAATAATCATTCACACACATTTACTAATTTTTACAGAATGTGAACATAGACAGAAGAACTTATCAACACAATGATCAAAAAGCAACTGTAAAATGACCAATATTTCCATATATCAATATGCTTTAAAAACCATTTGATTTCAATCAACTGATTTAAATAGGTTATCTTATCTTTTCTTTAGATTGTTAAAGCACTAGCAACACACATGTATAATTGCACATCATACAAAGACATGTAGTGTTTTGACTGCTTATTTTTATCAACATTTCAAAGGTTCTAACTGCACAACAAGTAAAAGTTTATTAGGTATATTCTATCCAATAAGAACACTTAATCGTGCTAAGATATACAGATCAGTCAAAGGCGTGGTCACAGGCTTGGCTCATATAACAAAGGGGATATGGAGATTTAACATCTGCTTTTGAACAATCTCTTCTATAATTAAGAATTGATCAATTAGTTACTTACTTCATCATCATCATCATCATCACCGCTACTTGCGAGTACATCATCATCACTAGAGTCATCAGAAACCTTTAAATAATAGAGACATGTTATTGGTAGTCATTAGTTCAATTCAAAGCCATTTTCTCATTAACTATAGGGCAAAAAGAAGGAATTGAACAATATTACAACTGCTGATTACTTACAATGCAATGCATTATATTATTTGGACTGGAAGACATTACAATCTAGTAGAACAATTGCTCGACTGACTTTGTTGTATAAATTTAGAAATAACTTGGCAAATGTAGATGATATTAATCTCAAACCAGTTACATATAATTATACACACACACGCTTGTCTGAACATGCATATAAGATACCAAAAGTGTGATTATTATAAGTATGCTTTCATTCAAAGAACCCTACAGGAAAGGTAATAAGTTGCCAGGAAAAGTAGCATTAGCAAAATCACTATTTATAAGATATATTTTGATTTTTTTTTTCTGTTCCTCATGTATTGTAATATGTAATGCAGCCTTTTATATTCAGTATTGAATTTTAGGCTTATATGGTAAATAATTAATAAATATTTCGCAGTATATGTAATGTAGCAGAGCACGCAGAGTGAATTTCAACTGAAATGGCAAGTTTTTGTTTGTTTTAATTTGTCTTTTCATGAGAAACTATAATCGCAACTTGTAGAAATTTTACTTGCTGATTACTTATAGTCTTTTTTTACTGGTAAAAATTCACTGCCAGAGAAATGCTCAAGCAATGGCAAATTCCAAGCAGCCAATGAAAATCCATGAAAAACGGATTAGGCCAGAGCCCCTGTTCTTCATCGCAGACGCTTGACAATGCGAAAATGTATAGAAATCTGGATCACTTTGACTTCATATAACTCCGCTAAATTTGAACCAAATATCAACATTTTTACTTTTCTAAAAAGATAGTGTCATTAATATCCACGAGTGTTAATATTGTGAATATTGGAATTCATTGTGGAAATGTACTTGTCGAGAAAAGTGAGATTGTTTTCCAAATAAAACGTTTCAAACATTCGCAAAATAACCTTAGCTACAACACGAATTTTGATCCTAATTCCAATGCCTCTCTTGCTTTTCATGTTTGCTGATTAATAAAGTTTAAATTTTCAGAATTCGAGTTTCAGGAGGTCAAAGTGATCAATCCAGATTGCTTTAAATTTTCTAGATTGCTTGATTATTTTCCTTGATGCTCCTTGATGCACCGTCAAGATGTGTCAACTTACATGATCTTCGTTTTGAGATATTTCTCGTTCTTCTTCGACTTCTTCCTCAGATTCCTAGAATTTAAAAACAAAACAAAAACAGATTAACAACAAATCTAAGTTTTACATTTTGTGTGAGACCACAAGTTTCTTATTAGACATAAATATAAGCTTAACGTAAGCTTACGTCCGTCGCGTCATATTACAAAAATCTACAAGTTGATAAACTTTGATAAGCTTATTCAAATCTTCTATTAAAACAGATGGAGTATAACATGCTCTATAACATGTTCTATTATATTCTATTCCATGTATAACATGTTCTATTATTCAAAACTAACAGTAAAAAATATCAAATTATGCCAAGCGCCGTTTAATAGGAAGAGTTCACGAAGAAAGCTGTCAGTCGACGAAAGTTTTCATACAGTTCGTTGGCGATTGTTATTCTAAGTAAACACTTCAATATCCTCGTTAAAAACTTCATTTCAATTAACTTACCCTTTCTGAATGTGGTTCAGTCTCCATTATAAGCGATGAAAAGCACAAGAACACCACATGCACGAGAAGAAATTGACTAAGGATATGTCCGTCAATATTTTTCGCCTTAGCTGCCTGGCCTTTTTCTCGGTAGGAAAATGACGTCATTGGTAGGAATCGTAGGATTTCCTACACCCATATATGGAGGTGCCAAGAGACAGAATAATTATTTTTTTTTTCTCGAGATGGGTCCGCTAATTAATATTACCTATCTTTCTTGTAATTTCCCTGGAGCTAATCAGTGTTAGCTGCATAAAATCATAACGTTATTTTATGATTCGAACAAAGAACACGAACAAATGCAAACAGAACACAAACAAATGTAAACTTTGGATAAGGGCATCCAGTCTTTCTCGTTTAATCTATTCCAAAGGAAACCCAAAATAGTTGCCTGAGCCGGAACGTTGAGACTAAAAGCAAATGTACTCTAGGTATTTTCTAAGGGGTAAGTTTTTCTTAGAACTTTTCTAGCCAATCAAAATCGAGGGTTCATCATTAATCCCATTGGAGCATTTCGATCCCAAAACTTACGTCATGACCGTATAAAATACAAGGATCCACTCAAATTTCGTCATTCGATCTAAGCGTGAGCGTATTTTCGCGTCATTATGTCACAATCAGACAAGGAAAAAGCGCCAAGAACCCCCCCAAAAGGCAAAACACAACCACCAATTCGTCAACAAACTACAGCAGCTTCCACTGTAACTCCATCTAAGGATGACGTGGATAACAGCACAAAGTATACAGCTACAAATAGTTTACCTGGAAGTTCTCAAACGGTCATCGCTTCTTTCACAACACCCAAAGTGACCATTAAACATGGTTGTTCCGGGAAGTCCTCAGGGTATCATCGCGTACATCCACAACCTCTCCCCTATGAAAAGAAACAAGAAGAACACTATCGATTACACAACGCTCACGCTAAAAACAGATGCAAGTCCAACGCAATCTGCACTTTGCTACTCGAAAACCAAAAGAAAAATTCTCGAAGAGAAAAAAAGCAGAAATAATAATAAATAGAAAAATAATTATAGACCTACTTTAAAATTAGATTAAATGGAAACTAGACGCTCTGTGAGCGATTACTCGGGCTACTGAACAGAAGGGATTCTGAGGGATTGAAATAGCTGTTATTACAGTTATATGCAAATGATTTTGAACAATGGGTTGAAGTGGAGGCTTTCGGGCGAAAACAATAGGTTTGCCCGAAAGCCTCAATTTGAATCCATTGTTTGAAATCATTTGCATATAACTGTAATAACAACTATTCATAATGTATCATACATAGATCATACACAATACATATACAGTGGTACCTCTATTAAGCGGTCACCCATTAAGTGGTCACCCTCTATTAGGCGGTCAGAATAAAAAGCTCCAAATCTATTCCTATATACCTATTCTATACCTCTTTTCTGCGGCCAACCCGGCTACTTTGGAAAGTCCCGAGGGTGAGGAGGAACTAAATTGGTTGATTAATGTTTACAAAATGTTTAAAATGTGCACAAAAATAAACATATGCACGTAAATCATTTATGACTAATTTTAGGTTATTTTAATGAGAAATGTCCTTATCCCAAATTTCATAATGTTTTTATTGAGAAAATGAAAACTAAATCTCAGAAACATTATTATCAAGATTAACCTTTTGACAAATAAACGTCACGAAAATAAAGATGGATATTTGGCTGTATGAATCTGTTCGACATATATTTCTATGTACCGGGATGCCTGTGTTACAAAGTGTTGACATTTCATCCCCTCCCCTCCCCCCAAAGCGCCGCTACGAAGATTTGAGTATGCGATAATGGATATAGAGTTCGAAAACTTGAATGCTTCGAAAACTTGAAGTTGTTCTTGAAAATTCAACGTCAGAACAAGAAAGATAGATAGTTATTTAAGCAATTTGTGTAATTTTTGAGGCGATTTGGGCTGTTGAGAGTGGTTTTCAGACAGGCCGATCTGAATGTTTTTATGTCGTGTTGACGGCGCTTTGTAGGCTTCGTGAAGGAAGTCACGTTCTCTGACATTATGAAGAACAAAAATAGCACATTAATCAATATAAACTCAAGATTTCTGTTTGAAAGTGCTTGATAATATACCGAAGCGAATGCAATTCTGCTGGCGTGGCACATCTTCTGTGAAAGGACTTCGCTAACGGCGGATCATTCCGGCCAAGATATCCTCGTCTTTATAAAAAAAAAGAATTTTGCCCTCCAATTATCCGGCAGATGAAACTTGAAATAGGATCTCCTTAATCGATTAAGTTTTTAAAAGAAATAACGACTAAAAGTACATAAAAGTACCTTTATTTGCGCGTACTGACCTAGGCCTTGTGGCATAGACGTCATCTATCGTGACGTCACAGTCTATTGTTACAGACGGACTTACACAGCGTGATGACAAAGTGGTACTCCGTATAACGGAGTAACCACAAAAATGTCAAAAGTAATAAATATCTACCCTACCAAAACCGTTGTCAACCAACAAGGCGAAGCCAACACAGTCACCGAAGTACTTATCATACATGAATCTGCAATGATGCAACTTGATTTGTGGAACGAGCAAATCACTCAAATTCAAGAAAACTGTGCCTACCGATTTACAAGTTTGTCCACCAGCTACTGGAACAAACTCACACTTGACAATGGCAGATATTTACTGCTTAAGTGAGGATTGGCTCGGGTTGTTCAAGTTTTTTTTGTTTTGGAGATGTTTTCCAGCACTTCTGCAGGGAAAGCTCGGCTTGTACTGCTGGCCAAGAATGCTTCCTCTAGAATAGCCGTTTCTTTCACTGTGTGGTAATTTAGAAATGATGATAGCAAATATTCTTCTGTAATGAAATCAGCAGTACATAGGGTGGATAACACTGCCAATATTTACAGGGAATACATCAGATACGACATAGCCATCAGCTGCTATTCTACCTAGGGATGTCAACAGCTCTTCTGTTTTGATATCACAGCTTGTTCTTGGAATAAATCACCCAGCACCTCCCTCACAATATGCTACATAGGCCTTGTTCCAAAATTGTCCGTTTTCTTCGCCGTGTTGGAACTTATGGGTTGGTTTACAAACGCATCTATTTTATCCTGACTGTCAAAATTTACATCGTCTTGTTGTTGTTGTTCTAGACTTAAGCTTGCTTGTTCCTCAAATTCGGTAAAAATTATCAACTCGTCTTCAATCGGGTAATAGAACTCACTGTCTGAGTGGTCAGTTTCAGTGGTCATTTCGTCAGGAAAACATTAATAGATTAGTAAATTCATGTACATTTTTTTTGAACTTCCCGGTCAAAATAGAATATAAATGTTGGACCGTTGGGACTTGAGCCATCGGTAGTTCGAAACAGCAACAGTTTCCCTGACAACGCCTTATTTGGAATTGAAATCTAATTTTGAGCTTTTCGCATCAAAAATAATATTCGCTGGCATCAAAGGGTTAATAAAATGTGATTGATTTGTTATAATGCAGGAGCCGGTTGTACGAAAGCCGATTAAGATTAACCTAGGATTAGTGTTAATCTATGATTAAAATCCCTGACCCAGGGTTAGTAAATCCTAGGTTAAAAATGTGTTGCTCCAACGGGAAACTAACCCTGGATTAACTAATCCTGGATTAAACTCGCTAAAACCGGTTTTTACCAGTTTTGTACTCGTCATCATCTTGTTTTATCACAATAAATAAGACAAAAACTACTCACATATATCTTTTAATCCCAAATAGATAATCCTTTGAGTACTAATAATGAATTTACAGTCTTTTTTGACGTTTTTCGCTCGATTTTCTTCGCTATTTGAACTGGAAGTGCTTAGTGACCACTCAAACGGGGTTTGGGTTTCCTGTTTGAGTGGTCACTAAGCACTTCCAGTTCAAATAGCGAAGTAGTACTAGTAGTGGTAGCGGTAATGGTAATGATAATGGACATGATAATCATAATGATAATGATAATAATAAGTTCTTATTAAACGAATTTTCACATGGTTTCAAAAATGCGATCTAAAAGTACTAAAATTACTAATCATTTGAAAAAAATCATATCAACTGACTAAAATATTTTGAATATTAGTGAGTTTTAGAGGGATTTGGAACAGTTCGTATGTTACAATTTCCGTCTGGTACATATTAGCCAATCACGTTACACTATTCTCACAGTCAAAAGATATATATCTAGCGTCAATTTTCTTTATATTGTACCATTCGACAGTACAACAAGTGCGGCAAAGTCTAAACGTAAGAAAACAGTTGTGTTTTGTCAAAATGTTTATAACCAGCAAGATTTTAATATGCCTTCTATTTTTCATTTTACAGATTAACATGGATAACGAAACATTCACTATTGCAAAACTAAAGATCTTGAATCCTATACCACCGAGCTCTCCACGAAAGTTATCGTCGATATTACACTCTGTACAGTCACTTCAAAAAGTGACCTCAAGAAAACAAAAAACACCCAAGATGACGTGGAAATGTTCACGATGCATATGTCAGACGAAGATCCCACATCATTGATTAAAGCTGTGTGCTTTGACAAATCGTTATATGACATGTTTGTACCAATGAAAACCTACGACTTTAGTGGCTTCAAAATCACGATATCAATGAACTCTTGGCATTCGCATGAGCTCACCATCGATGCCAATACGAAGGTCACTGAATCACGCTTCCAAATACCCCTGAAAACATATATTTCAATATCAGTCAGATACTTCGTCATGACGCAGATAATGTTGGTTGCGTAAATATCAAGGCAGCAAAAGTACTTGCTATAGATGACCTGGTCACGGTAGTGAAATACCCAAACCTAAAGGACAAGCGAGATGTCACTCTCGCAGATGAGACAGGACAAATATGGTTCGTTCTATGAACACAACAAGCCAAAGACATTTAAAGAGGATGATGTTATTCCATTCCACAACGCAATTACCTCCAACCTCCAGAACACACAAAATGCAACATAGTGTTACATCAGAAACTGTTATCAAAGTCCTTCAAGATCAAATCACAGTTGCTAGATCTATCGTTTAGATGGAGTAAGCGATTATCGTAAGCTATATTAAACTGATTCAGAGTAATTCTACGAGACTATACATAGTATGCAAACGACTCATTTCGCAACACTTAGAATTTTCTTCAACTCGATCGTACACGACTGTAAATGTCACGCACTTAATATTAGGACTTCGATGACATTAATTACAACTTTAATAGTATTGTATACAATAAGAAAGCGTGAAAAATATATATTTGTAGAATCACTGTGAAAATCTAAATAATTTGGACTCACATATTAATAGCAAACCAAAGTCCGAGAACGAGAGTCTTTGAATCGCTTTGCCGCACTTAATTCGTCGAAATGATAGATAAATAATGGTTCTTCAAACTCGGCCCGAAACAAATATCTCTTTTTCACGCTTTCTTAATTTTGACTCACTTACCAATAGCAAATACAAGTCCAGGTACGGATGACGTACAAATAGCCACTGAGTTTTTTTTTCTTTTTACTGTGTTAAAGTCATTATAATTATAGACACTTGACGCAGCAACAAAGAAAATTCAATCGCCGCTTTAGTGCATTGCGTTGTGTAGTAGAAAATACTTTTGGAATGTTGAAGTCACGTTGGAGAATTGTTTTAAAAAAAATAGAGCAGCATCTCAAAAGCATGAAGACAACCGTGATTGCAGCTTGCGTACTCCACAACATTTGTATTGAAAGAGGGGATATATACGATATGAGTGATAGTGATAGCAGTGATGATGACAGTTCCGATGATGATGGTGGTGGTTTAGAAACAGGGGACGATATCAGGGATGCACTAAAAGAGTATGTGTGGACAAATTTGTAGGGGAAAAGCTAGGTCAGCCTTAACTTTAGATTTTACAGTTACTGTTTGCATCCGTGTTAATGTTTAAAAGTGGTGACAATAATAAATGTACTCACACATTATGTACTGCGTTTATATATAGTAGCACCCGTTTCTCAAATATACTATCACTAAATTATGTGAGTAACAGATATAAACGCATTTATTATGATCACAACTTTTAAACATTAACACGGATATAAGTATATATATATATATAGCCAATTACTGTTATATTATAATTGTTATTATCATTGAAATAAAAATATTCTATCTATTTTACGAATTGTGAATCATGAATTATGCTGTTTTTAACTTTTTAAATAATATTGAAAAAGAAATAACTCCATAAGTGTTTTATTGAATATAGTGTACTATAAATGTAATAAATTTCATTATGACAGTTCTGAATCACATTTAATCAATGTGGTATGCCGTTTATACTTGTTTTAATATATCTCATGCATTAACAATGACTAATGAAGTTTGTAGTTGTCATTCAATTATTTATACTTGATTGCATATTTTCTTTAAAATACTGCTATTATATCATTTTTCAGTTCCTTGCATTGACTTCAAATTCTAACAATATAAAGCAATTTTTATGAATTAAAATTCATAACATGATTGCACCATTTAGTGAAATTATACATTTATACAATTATGTCCTATATTATTACAAACAATTATTTACTTAACTATTAACTATATACATATATCATTTTCCAGTTCTTTGCATTGGCTGCGAACAATAACAATAAATTCAACTATGTAAAATAAAGTACTTCTATATATGCAAGTGCATTGTGAATGAACTCTATCTCTAATCCTTTTGATATACTATACTCCGAAAATATAAAGTTGTATCTAGTCCTTTTTAGAGAGCAAATCCTTAAAAATGCCTGGAAAACCAGTCAAAATATCATTTGTTTGTTGCATTTGTCGGTTTTGGCCTTCCTGGAAGGCTTGTATGCACCTTTCAAATCTAGCATTATCTTCCTCCATTCCACGTTCCCACATTCCAAATAATTTTTCCTGCCATTCATTTTCCTCCATTGTCCAAATGATACAACCAGAATCAAAGATACAAGTAATAAGGAAACAAAAATGGAGCGATTTCCACAAATCAGCAATTAAAATACTCGGAATTCACTTTCACAATATGGAATTTACTAAAAAATACAACTACGATAGAATACATCAAAATCTTAAAACATCATTCTGTATTTGGAAAGCTCGCTCTCTAACACCTATAGGGAGAATTCAAATAGTAAAATCGCTGGGATTAACTAACTTCAATATGTGTGCTCGTGCTTGGGAGCCAGTGATGATTTCATAAAAATTGTTAAGTCAGAAATTGTTAATTTTGTCTGGAACTATGAACAAGGAGGGCTGAAATTTCCAGACTTCGGTTGTATAATAAAAGCAAGTCTTTTTAAATGGGCAAAAAGATTAATGGATGATAACTTTATATATTGGGAAGCATTGCCATTAATAAAACTACCAAAAATAGGAGGAATTGAATGTGTTCGAGAAAATTTCAACTACAAAAAACTACCTAAAGAAATAAGTTACACAAAAGACTTGCACGAGCCCTGCCAAGTTCTAAAACAATCTTTATGGAATAATATTCACATTGATTTCGAATGCGACAATTTTCATAAACAGCGTCTTTAATTATAGTTAGGAATATCAGCCAAGTTTGGGATTTATGGGACCCTAAGGTAGGTTTTCAATGGGAGTACGTTTGTAAAAAAGGTTTGAACAATGTAGACTGGTTAACCTGGATAGGTCTGATTAAATCCATTCCAGCACAATGGAAGAATGTACTAGCAACAAAAAAATAAGAGAATTATGATGACATTAAATTAGCAAGACACATAGAAATGACGAACAAATTCACGACATTAGATAAAACAATCTCAAAACAAATTTATGGTAAAATGATAGAAAAAAAGTGTCTCCCCTCCTACGTCCATAAGACATTGGGAGAAACTTTCTCCAGATAGAATCAAATTGGACACAGTATACACACATATTCATAAAATAACAATAGATGTAAAGTTGAGATGGTTCCACTATAGATTCTTAATGAATATTTTGTACGTTAATAAGCAATTATATAAATTAAAAATTATTGAATCGCCACTATGTTTGTATTGTAAAACTGAAAAATAAACGATAGAACATTTATTTGTGAACTGTAGTATTACCTCAACACTATATAGAGATATAACCATATGGCTGAAATATTATGGAATTAATCTTCCTAACTTACATTTAATAACTTTTGTTGTAGGCTCAAACGATAAGGAAAACGCAGTACTGATTAGAGTTATTCCGTATAAGACCGCTCTTTATGTAAATGAACGAACTATGACCGTAAGCATGCAAATGAGCTGTTTTTATTAACACCTTATATAATTGAGGCAGAAAGTTTGTAAAAATATGTTTATTAAATTCTTTTATTCTTTTTAACTAGAGAGCATTTGTGTAGTCTAAAGCAAAAGCAGATATTACACTTGTTCAAATATATTTATCCTTTGCTCTGTTATAAATGTACATAGTTCTACTACAGTAGGAAGCAGCCATCTCGGGTGGCGCCAGATTCAAGTAACACATTTAAAATCTTTAAGATATTTAAACATATGTTCGATCTTCACACGTCTACTCGAATGCTCGAGATTGAAATTTCTAGCAGTTCTTCTTGCTCTGTTTCCTAATCTTCGTAGTTGGACTTGTCTGAAAGGGGTAAGCAAGGGTGGTACATCGGGGTATCCTTTATCGGCTAGGAAAACCACCCCTTGTGGTATGTTGAGTATTTGTCCAGGTCCTATCGGCACCATTAAGCGATAACTTTGAGAGTCATGGGTACTCCCTAAAAACCCAGCTTGTAGAAATCGGATATGCCCACTGTTATCGCAAATCATCTGTGTATTTAACAGGTGAAAATGGCGTTGCCCATCATAAAATGCGCGTTGTGGTTCGGTTGAAGAGACTTGGATTTCGTGCGGTGTAACGTCTATACAACCAACTGCATCAGGGAACTTTGACCAAGTACTGCGTATTGCATCCCATTCTCTAATACTAGGCCAAGTTACTGTTGAGCGAAAGTGATGCCAGAGTATGTGCAGTCCTTGGTAGAGTAAGGCGCAAATCGTTTGAGGACTGACGTCGAACATCAATGCAAGTGTGTCTGTATGTGGATATTTTCGAAGCCAAATAAAAATGAGTAGAATTCTGTTGAGAATGCTAAGCTTATCTCTTTTAACTCTTTGCCTTGGACTGCCACATCTTGTTCTCACGAAAAACCGCGGGGCAGTTTGATGGACAACGTCCATAAACGTTTCTGGAGTTTCCCCTGTATTTAACCAAAAGAGGTATCGCTGTTGACGGATAAGAGAAAAGACATCTCTCCCGTTAAAATTCTGACCATGGAAATCAAAAAACATCTCTAAGCGATAACTCTGATACACTTGGAGGAGCCAAAGTGGTAATTAAGAAAATGATCTGACACAAGGAATTCAACAACAAGGGTATTCTTCCGCATATCTCGATAGGTCCCATGATTGCTAAAGGTGGGGGTACAAGTATCAATAAACGTAAAGCTGTAGTTAAAGCCACAAGGCATTGAGCACACAAACGTATTTCTTCTCGATCCATCTCTGTTCTTAAAAAATGAACGCCAGTAAGTTGTATTTGACGTAACTAGAATAGTCAAAGAATAATTAGGCATTTTAATGACTTTTATTCATGAAAATATTTTGTCTGTATGGTGGTTATGTCATAGTATTAGATAGGTTTTTTTCTGTCTATTTATATTTTTAAATGATGTAGCACGCAGAACTCACCAAAAAACTACGAATTGATACCAGTCTTAATTAAACAACATTACAAAAGGATTGCATAACCTTTTATAACCAAGTAGTATTGTTAAGATGATTAGGGTAATCACTCTAATTGCTCTAATTCGTGCATTTTGATCTACTGACTTCGGAAAATTTGATTCATTTCCCTTGGGGTAGATATAGGTATGATTGACAGCATGTTAATGAAGGACATAGTCCCTTGGGTAAAATATATGAACCAATCATGTGCTTGCTCGATCATCCATAGATTTTCGTGTCGGCGGCACAGGTGATAATTGACTTAAGGGCAATGTCCAAAAGACAATAGGCATTCTGCTTTATGTATAGGATATAAAAGGGGTAGTGCTGCACAATAAAACATCGAGCTCCTTTGTATCAATTTTGAAAAGTCTGATAGCATTATGGATAACGAAGAACAAGAAAGCCGAATAAGATCAGAACCTGCTTCTAGAAAGAAGGTGGAAAGAATGAACATTAGAGTTGGAGAAAAAGAGATTGAGGTCGTCAAGGATGCCTACCTGCGTAAGGGGGAGCAAGATTGGAAATCAGTATTAAGAGAAACCAGGGAGAAAATGAGCGAGGTGCCAATAAACCCCAGACTGTTGAAATTCTATCTAGAAGGAGATGAGGGAAAAATTCTTCGTCGAATTAAAAGAATTGTCAGAGAAGAGCTGAAAAGGCAAGCCCAAATATACCAAAAAAGCCAGGAAGTGAAGCAGCAACCTTCGACACTAGAACAAAGCCCCAAGGAAAAGTCTGACGATGCTTACGATCGAGGACGATCCGGAGAGAGATGAGTGTGCACAAGACACAAAGAAAACACAAAAGAGAAAGAATGGAGTTATAGAAAGACAGATGCGGTATGCTCAAAAGAAAACACCTGGACAAAGAATGGACGCAAAGTTCAGTGCCTTTGTCGATTCTGATGAGAGTGAGGATGACAATGATGATGTGCCAAAGCCTCCTAAGAAAAAGACTCTTCGAGAAGTGAGCTATGACGCACAAACGTCACACAAAGCCATGTGCGAGAAGGCCTCTACGAGTCTTGATCTGATGAACAATTTAATGAAGAAGTTTGAGAAAAAACTAGATGACTTTTAGAAAATGTGACGAAATACTTGGCGTTAATAAGACTATGCAGTGTACTCCATTTATAGAACAAACAAACAAACAATCGATATAATTAAATTGTACCACTAATTAACCATTAGATATATTAAAGGCTACTTTTACAGGAATAAAATAATCTGTCATTTAAAAAATGTGTGTAATGCTTTTCTATAATTACGCTATATAAAAAATTGTACTACTCATATTTAAACAAAAGTTTTGGAATAAAAATACACATTTATTTCACTGCGTTCTAAACTAAATTAGTAAATGGTAAATCACTCTAGAAATTTGCTCAGGGAATACAAAAGCAATATCATGGATAATTGAGGTGTTAATAAAAACAGCTCGTTTGCATGCTTACGGTCTAAGACCACTCATTTCCATAAATAGCGGTCTTATACGGAATAACTCTAATGAGTTTCTTATTTTGTTGTATAGATCTTATATATATAATAACAGGGGTAAATTCAATCAGCTGATAATCGAAGGTTTTAAAAGATATGTTAAGTTATACGAGAGAATAGAGTATAATATAGCAAAGAAAAACAATCGAGAATTAGTCCACCTGACAAAATTCAATAATTTACAATTAGCATTGAATAATGTTTAATTATAAGGAATGTAAGCTAAACAAATAACATTATTGTCTTTTCGGTTGTCACAATTATTGTGTCACTCTTCAATTGTAAATTGTTTTGTGTTTTTTTCTTCTGTTTATCGTGTGTCACATCTACTGTGGCATTCTTTAATTGTAAATTTTGAGCGTATGTATGTGTTAGTTATTGATAATAATAATAAAAAATAAAATAAAAAAATAATAATAATATGAATTCTTGTGGAGCTAATAAATGTTAACAGTCACAAAATGAACAATCTATTGAACAATATTTCTTTATGTAATGCTTAAATTGTTAAAAAAGAATAGCTCTGGAGCTAAATCAGTAATGTTAACAATTTGATAATGCAACGATATTTACTCTGCTTTCAAGTCAGTAACAATATTTCTCTCGTTTTATCTAACGCTTAAATTGTTCCAAAACAATAGCTCTTGAGCTAAAATCAGTAATGCTAACAGTTTGATAATGCAACAATAATTACTCTGCTTTCAAGTGAGTAACAATATTTCTCTCGTTTTATCTAACGCTTAAATTGTTTAAAAGCAATAGCTCTTGAGAAAAATCAGAAAGGTCAATAGTGTCATGATCAAATTGTCCAAGGACATTTTTCAAGCAATCTTCAAAAATTGTGAGTGATTTCTTCTGATCTTTAATGACAATCACCACAATGGCAGAAAGCTTTGTTTGGCAGCTAGATGCTCTCATCATATGCGAACAGTGATCACATTGTACCACATTTTCTAGCATTTGAGTGATTCGCTTATTACAATTAGAGCAAGTTTTGTACCTCTGGACTGTCTCGACTGTATGGATAGCTGATACTTGTATCACATGCTCATTTACCAGGTCCGGAATTTCTTGGTCGCCGTGTAGTGAACATAAAGTAACGTCAAGAGTTTGTCGGATTACTGTATTAATGGTGGCAGTTAACTTTTTCACATTGTTCCAGTAGCTGGTAGAAAAAATTGTAAATCGGTAGGCACAGTTTTATTGAATTTGAGTGATTTGCTCGTTCCACAAATCGAGTTGCATCATTGCAGATTGTGGACGTACGCGATAATACCCTGAGGACTTTCCGGAACAACCATGTTAGTGGTCACTTTGGGTTTTGTGTTATTCTTATATCTGTTATACTTCCAGTTACATCAACAAAACTTAACCATTAGTAGTAATTCACCAAAGCAAGTAATTTCCACATGCCTGTTGCCATAGGAACCAAGTCACGTGACCACGTGGCCGCCATTTTGAATGTTATTTAACGAGCCGCTTGAGTACGTACTGAAACACCTCCAAAAGTCGTGAAAAAGCGCATAAATATTGATATTTATAACATCTATATACATCTATATAGATATCTTGAAAAATATTTTTATTTAATTTTTTATATTTTTTGTAATTTTTTCAAAACATAAAAATTATAAAAAATTAAGTAAAAATAGTTACAAAGATATCCACTTAGATCTATATAGATATTATATATATCAATATATATGCAAGTTTTCATGAAAGTGTTTCAGTAGGTACTCAAGTGGCTTATTTAAAAATCCAAGATGGCGAACTAGCAGTCACGTGATTCAGTTTCCATGGCAACCAAAGTTCTACAATTTCTTCAATTTACAAAACACATTTACTGGCCAAGTTTCATGACGATTCATTGTAAATTGGCCAAGATATGCTTAAATAGTCAATCATTCGAGAGCAATTCCTTAATGAATTCAAGCCAATCCTTAAAAGAGCTGAGAACTTTGAAACGGATCAAATTTCTTCACAAATCTATTCTAGAAACTATTTATTTCAAGACTATCATTCAAGTGTCCTATATGGGATTGCAATATTGGGTTCATGCTCCCTGGCCTTGCTGGAGGAAGTAGAACGTATCCATCTTAGAGCTGCAAGGATAATCTACAACCTGCAGAGGAATGCCAACTTAGATGATGTCAAGAAGCTAAAGGGCTGGTCCCCAATCTCATATTTCTACACCAAAAAGATCTTGACTATAACTTATAATCGTATCATGGACTTAACAATGTGTACCTTAACAACTTAATTGAGAAGACTACCCACAAATACAACTTGAGAAAGTCCCTTAATATTAAAGTTACAAGAACTAAAACTGAAGTTGGAAGACTAACTTTTAAGCACAGAGCTGCAGTAGCTTGGAACTCCCTTCCAGACCACATCAAGGGAGCTACTAGTGTATCATGTTTTAGAAATGAACTAAAGAAAAACAAGAACACCCTAAATACAATAACATATAAAAAGGAATCAAAAATTAAACGAGACTTACCTGTAAGTTGAAGTTTGATTGGGATTCTGCCGAATCATCATTAGCACATGCAAGAAGTCACGTGAGATAGCACTAGCCGCCCGAGTTAGGGAAGTCTTTAAAGCCATGAGTGGCAATCAGCAAAGCACATGGGTGTGGCGTTTAATTTTTGATTCTGCCTCGTCATCATGCACTGCGAAGTCAAAGCAACTGATGCACACGAATGAATCAACAACCATTTTTATCACCTGTGTTTTAGATTTTAATCTGACAAAACACTATGAGTAAATGACTAAATTCAATTTAACAAACATTGCGAGTAAATTAGGGACTGTTCTGTCTCAATGTTTATCATAGCACTTGGCAAAAGTTGCAGCTGTATTCATAATCTAAAGTAGGGATGCTTTGTTTGCCTTAGCATTAGATGTAGCTGCTGCCCTAACACTATGAGGTTTGTATATGGAAACGTCAACTCCAGCATTCATCATAACTTGCTGTAACCAACACCTGATTGTGTCTCTACTTGCCTTTTTGTGAGGCTGCTGATATGTAAGAACAGTTTTGTTTTATCACCTCTAACTGAACTTGTCTTATCTAAGTAAATGGAACATGTATTAACAACACATTCAAAGTTTTTTGTCTTGAGGATAAGCCTTAAGCTTAATAATGAGTTCTGATGGTGACAGTGGGTTTGCTGTTTCACATCATCATTTAACATGAATACATATAGTCCTTCTTTCAAGGGCGCTAGGACACTAATAATATGTAAATTTATGCTAGTTATTTGTTAATTTATCCTAGTTTAGATAAATATAGGTCTACTTAACTGATTATGCTGATTTAGCCGCCTAAAAGACCTTTATATCCGCAGCTTTCTTGTAGCTTGCTTTCAACGTTCGAACGACTGTTATACAGGTTTCAAATATACAAACGCTTTGCGCGAGTACCGCTGTACTAGCTGAACGCCGTCACACGAAAAGATATGACTCACATATAAGAGAGAGGGGCAGGAAACAAGCAGCGGCTCCTTTAACCACTCGTCTTCCACACTAATTGGATTACGTTGACAACAGCTAGGGACACTGATGAAAGACTGCTCTTCGCCGATCTAGCTTTCGTAACGCCAAAGGTGGCCTCGTCAACTCGGGGTTTTGAAAAACGACCTCGTCGCGATGACAGGTCGTGCACTAATCTCGGACTGGCCATTAGCGGACCCTGCTGTGAGAGGTCATCTAATCCCACTCTATCACTCTTCAAAAACATTTCAGCTTCAACGCCTTAAATGATAGTTTTGTACAATTGTTGGTCATGATTGGAAATGTCTTCCTGGATTATTTTTTATTCTTAAAAAAAAAAATAACCAATTTTAAAATATGTCAACTGTTTGTTAACGACCAAGTCCTGTGAGTTGCGAGTTAATATTTACAAAATAAGTTAAAGGTTATATTGATAATCAAACATGCAGATTTTCGTCCATCATTATTCCGTTGTCGAGTATAAGTAATTTACTTTGTTGCATCATCTTTGTTAATTGTCAATCAATGAATTTAGATCTAGGCCAAACTTGTGTGTCCAACAACATCAGAAGGGGACACAATGTTTTTCTAACCGGCGAGGCTGGCACTGGACAGTCCGAGATTAGAAATTCGACTAAGTATATAGAACAGAAGGGTTTTCCCAAAGGTTTGTTGTGAAGTAAAATGTCGTGTTTACAAGCTGAAAAAAGAAACCAAGATGAAGGCCTTGATATTGTATCTGTAAAGAAAAGGAAGCAGTTTCGGTTCCTTTTTACTCTAGGATTAAGAGGTGGTAAGTGTGGAACGTAATTATATTTGAGCTCTTACACTTTTCACGACATTAAGCTTGTACAATTTTTAACGTACGTAATCTTCATTCTTTCTCCTGTAGGCTGCTTTGTAACTACGAAGTATCTAAAGGAAACTTCACTTTGCGCAATGATATAGCAACTCATCTTGATTCAAACTCAAAACAATCTCAAATTAAATGCTTATAAATTAATGTTATCAATTTCAATAAATACTTTGCCATATCTTGTTTCTTGCTCTTGCTACATATTAATTTTGCAGAAAGAGTTTCTAATTACACTAAAAGACGAAAGAAGTTCTTGTTTACGATGTACGCGCGGGTTTTTCACTTGGTCGAATTTCACGTGGCTTCCTGCAATGTCTTTGGTCGGCGAATGACAAAGGATACTTACCAATGTCGCCCTCCCCGGGGTGGCTGAGTCTTCGATTTCGTAGAGTAAGGGGAGGGATAGCTGGGAGAGATTTGACTAGAGTCCAGGCCGTCCGCGCCGTCACGCTCGTCGAGCTGCACAAGAAATCCCTGCCGCGCATACAAAGCCATTCAAAATGGGTGGTAATTTGAAATTCTCGCCGGATTTATTCCTCGAGGGGATAACATTTATGGGATATTTTTTGATAATCGTGAAGGGTTACTATCTGGCTTTCGTGTTGCGAAGTATCAAGGCAAGGGAATGCGATTTAGTCTGAGAATTTGAGCGATTTTCGAGAGCAACTCGGTCCGTTGGCCGACCCAAGGTCTC